>JAQIXC010000196.1:0-39795 GCA_034697605.1 Metabelba pulverosa | reverse complement strand
CGAATCGCAGCGAAGAATCGAGTTTTGATTTGAAAGACATTGAAGTCGAGGAGACAGAGGAGGACAGTGAGGGGGACGGGACGGCGAAGAAGCGCCGCGAACTCATTCCACTCCCGTTCAGCATAACTGTTGACAATCGGTTCGAAGTCCTCAAAGAAGTCGTAACGCCTTTGCATTTGAAGCCATACGACATACAACTCAACATTAAATACCGAAAAAATGCACTCATTTTGCAAAAATTGGCCAAAAAGTTGAAGTCTTCGAACTCGACGATAATGCGCGACCAGACCGGCCTTCCCTGTCCTCTCGAGTCATGCAAACCATCGCCACTCACCGAACGCTATCGAAATAAAGACGAGTTCAGTATCTGGCCCGGAGTCGACGGCTTCAATAAGACCGTTGGCTTCTTCATAGGCCAGCCGTCGGTGCACCAGAATGTCTATTGTGTGGAACCGGATCAGATAGTCGTCTCCCGAGAGTCGCACTTAAGTATTGCGAAAAAGTTTCAAAACTATTTGAAAGACGTCTCGAAATACGACTCGTGTCAGAACTACGGGGAAGGCGGCAACTGGAGGCGCTTCCACATCAGGTCCAATGACGAGGGCCAGCACATGGCCACTGCCATTATGCATCCACAACAACTCAGCCAACAGGAACTGGACGAAGAGATGGAAAGAGTGCGCCAATACTTTGAAGGCGACGACCGGATCAGTAGTCTGTATTTCCAGGCGTCGGTTCACACCCGACTGAGCAACGAAAGGGCGCCGTTTACTCACCTCATGGGCGACAAAACGATTGTCGAAACACTTTTTGATAAGAAGTTTGAGATATCCGTCGACTCGTTCTTCCAAATCAATACCAGAGCCGCAGAAGTCTTGTATCGCAACATCATTTCGGAGATCAACCCAAACAGAAATACCACTGTTTTGGACATATGCTGCGGCGCTGGAACTCTGGCCACACTAATTGCACCCGACGTTTGCCGAGTGATTGGTATTGATTCGTCCGTTTCGGCCATTAGCGACGCCAAGAGAAATGCGGCTCTAAATGGGGTGACGAACACGACTTTCATTGTGGGAGCGGTTGAGGAACAGTTGCCTAAATTGATGGATGATTTGTATTCAAAGGACATCGTCGTCGTAGCCAACCCTACCCGAGCGGGTCTGCACTCGAGTGTAATCAACACTCTTCGGGAACTGAATTTCGTGCGAAAGGTAGTCTACGTCTCGTGCAAACCAGAGGGCACTGCCTTCAGGAACTTCGTACACCTGTGTGTGCCGAACGGTAAACGTAATCAGGAGAAGGGCCAGCCGTTTGTGCCGACTAATGCCGTTCCCGTCGACCTGTTCCCACAAACGAGTCATTGCGAACTCATTCTGACGTTCGAACGCTTTTAGAGATATTTGCGAACAAAACGTTTCAATCGTTTTATTGTTTAGTCAATAGAGAAATCATTTATTTAAATACAAATCCATTTAATAATTGATATGAAGTAATAAAATATTAATTCATTTGAGTTTTTATTTGTTATTCAATCAAAAAAATTGAGACAAAATTGCGATTTTTGTTGCTTTCGTTCGAAATATAAACTATTGTTTGATTAGAAATCTCGACAATACTTACGAAAACAAGAAATGGACTAATTATAGTCAAGTCTATACTTACCTAAATCTTAATTTAAATACAAAACAATTGGAAATTGAGTGCAAATAGAATTCGAAATCAAGACTAAAACTGAAGTGAACTTAGTTTGGGATAACTTAGAATGTAATGAGTGGTCGGTTGGCGCTTACGGCGAATACAACTGCTCTGTCGTGTTGTAGGCGGCGTAAGAGGTTTGCTTGAAGTTCTGGGCCTCGAATTGTTCATAAGGAGGAGAGTTACTGTTGTCGCCGAACCCACTCGGAAAGGCTTCGTTTTCATACATATCGCTGTTGGCGTAGAGTCCGTCTTCCGGTTCCTCTTTGATCTCATTCTTAATCGAATCGAGTTTTTCGGACCTATTGTTGTCGTAATCACTCGTTCGATGACTTCGTTTTCGTTCCCGACTATGACTTCTACTCTTTCGTCGTTTTCGCGACTCTTTGTCCTTACTGTCAGCCCTTCGGCGCTCCGGGCGCTCCGGACGCTCTGACACTACATCACCGCCTGCCTGTTCCTCAGGATAGGCCACATCTCTATTACTACGCGAGCGGTCAGACCGAGAGTTTCGGTTATTGTCGTATCGACTCCTTCTGTCTCTATCGCCTCTATCTCTTTCTCTATCTCTCGGGCTTTTACTTCTCCTCCGTTTCTCCCGTTCCCGCTCTCTATCTTTGCTTCGGCTGCGCCTCTTCTCAGACCTGTCCCGAGAATGACGGCGCGACTCCTTATCGTAGCGATCACTGCAAACAAAACATTAGTCAAACAAAACATTAAAAGCAAATCATTTGCCAAACCGTTCAGCGCTTCTGTTGTCGTCTCGACCCGAATGGCGTACATTTTCATCCGGCGCTCCCTTCCGAGTGCCTCCCAATCCTCCTCCTAATCAAAGAAATGCAATTAATGAGTCATTCATTGGAAGGTCGGGTGCGGACGAACCGAGTCTACGCGGAAGCCATCCCTTGACAGTGCGTCCCCTCTCAACGTCGACCAGAACCCGTCGGCCGTCGATCTTCTTCCCGTCCCCGTGTTTATAGGCAGCTGTTGTACAGAAGTGCAGAACTGGTAAAATCCGATACTTACCAACAATACTGATACCTACCATAGCTATCAACACTTACCGGATATTTAAATATACACTCATTTACTAATCATTGCCTCAATTCTAACCCTAACCCATAAAACCACTATAAGAGTGCAATACAAGCGAAGCAATTGTCTTCAGAAAAGATCGTATTATTTAAAATAATTTTTAGATACAAATAGCAGCTAATTAAAGGGCAGCTATTTTAAAGCTATCTTGTTTAAATCCCATAAATCATAAGACGATCTTTTCACCGCAAAAATTAGATCCTCTCAACCCCTTAAGTCAATATAATACATGAGTTTTTCTACATTATATTGCAACACTTTGACCCACCTAATTACTCTCGTTCCATTCCCTTCTGCTCATCCATCAGGTAATAAGCATGGTTAGTTCGATCGCAATAATTGATCAGTAGTTCAATGAATTAAGGATTTGCTTTCGTTTAATATAAGCCTTAGATATGCAAACTAACGGCTCGTAATGACTGTCTGAATGGAAACCTAACTCATGTTCGCATGCCTTCAGTACTGAGATTTCGGTTTAGTTTTCGGTTCTATTCGTTGAGATCTACTCTTAATCTAATATAAAAACCATTCAATTATTGGTAAACCAAAGCCTTACCAAACACTGTCACTGCTGGACAGGTGGACACTATAGTATGTATTACCTACAGCACACTTACATCACATACAAACCGAATTAATACTCTTTCAAAACTATGTCTCTATTTTCTGGCGCCAATGGCCACCAAAAAGTTGGGCCAATTATAGCTGCATAAGAGATAAGGTATAGGATAAGTGAGCCCTTCGTAACAAAGATATGAATGAATGGATTAGTTAATCAAAAAATTTGGTAAATATTTCTCACAATATATTTACGCAAATAAACCCTACATTCAGTACATTCAGTGCTAAGAACTCCCGGAAACAAAAACTCTTACTCTTATCCAAAATTAGTTCATTTTCTCCTTTTGTCGGATTATTGGCAGACATTTCGAATCAAAGTGAAAGCGAACGGCACTTACCGACGGCAGTGCTTCGAATCGGTTTTATTTACTTATCATTTGATATTACCTTAGGTTTAGTTCAGATTTTACCTCAAAATCATTGCATTTGCAGCAGAACTCGCGCTCAGAATAAGTGGTAAATAAGAGTAACGATTGACTTAAGACAGACTTACAATGCATTTCTCTCTCGTGTTCGAACTCTATGAACGCATAGCCGCGCGGTTTGCCGCTGACCTTGTCGTTCGCCAACCCTATCTGCACCCGAGAACACAGTCAGTCAGTCATTCGGTGTTGAGCGCCAGTGAGCGCCGAACGCATACCTTCTTAATGGGTCCGTACGACTCGAACTCTCGCCTCAGTTTCGTCTCTGTTGTGTCGTAATTGATTCGAGCGATGAATAGCGTTTTGTACGGATCGGACGTCGCCGTCGAACTCGAGTGCGGGTCCCCTAAACACCACAATCACCGTTCGAGTGGTTAGAGTAGAGTCACGACCACCGGTGCAGTCAATACATACAAAGAGCTATTCCCTGTTCCAACTTATAGGCCGCCTGTTCTGCCCGTTCACGTCGTTTGCGTTCAATTCGCTCTTCTCTCGTCTCGAACCGCGCCGGCAGTGGTGTGTCCTTCGGGTCCTTCACCGCAAGAGATGCTCTCATTAGCGCTAATTCGGTAATCAATTGGCGATTAGGTATACCTCGAAGTTGGATAAGAAGTGTCCGACACCTGAATAGCCACGAGTTTTCTTCTCGTGCGGCAACTTCTGCGCCGGCGGTAGGTATGGTATGGGTTCTCGCGGCGCGAATAGCGCCAACAGATTCGGCGGTAAGTATTGGGTCATAACTGCAGACGCATTCAAATCGGCTTTAATTCAATTGAATTTCGATTTCAATAATCGCTTCTTGTCTTCAAAACAATAGATAAGTCAGAAATGGCGACACTTCTCGACAAACAGTCATATATTACGTCTTGGATATTGACTTAATTTTAACGCATTTTCGGCAAATAATGTGCTATAAAGTGGACGTAATTGACGTCTGTTTTGGGTTTCGTTCAGTTCGTAAGAAAGCGTTTTTGAAATAAAACGCGAATTAAAGTGAAATTAATTGCAATAATCGTTACGTCCGTACGACTCGATTGCGATGATTATCCCAATTCGTTGCTTCACTTGCGGTAAAGTGATTGGCAATAAATGGGAGCCGTATTTGAATCTACTTCAGGCCGAGTATACCGAAGGGTATGTATCTCTGCAGTCGACTACCGCTAACCCAACCACTGACTAACGACTGACTACTGATTGCATTGATTTAGCGATGCATTGGATGCGTTGGGTCTGAAGCGGTACTGCTGTCGGCGTATGCTCTTAGGCCACGTCGACCTCATCGAGAAACTACTCAATTACGCGCCGCTCGAGAAGTGAGCCCTTCCACCGCTCGGCCTCACCGCTCATTACTCTGTAAATAGTCTACACACTTGGGTTCAGTCTCTCCTCTGAAATACCAATAAATTATCGTTTTATCGAAATGTCATTCATTGCTAACAAATCATTAGAACTGTAAATCAATTCAAACCTAAAATCTCTAACATTTAGAGCAATAAAACACAAAATATATTTCAAAATTGGATTTAATTAGTCTTTTATTTATTGAATGACAAAAGTATTCGACAATCAAGCGGTGAGAACACAGGCGCCGCCGACGGACTTGATCTTCTGTTCGGCGCTTTTGCTGAAGAAGCGCGCCTTCACTATCACCGGCTGCTTCGGTAGCCTTCCTTTGCCCAACACTTTGAAGTAACCCTAAGAACCGATCAATCGATTAGATTGCAGTCAATGCGCGCAATGCCGAGGGTATGCCTACGTGTTTGTTCAGGTCTATGACCGGAGCCTTTCCGTCGGTGCTCTCCTTGTAGTGTTCGCGGAGTCGGTCGCCGACCAGAGCCCAGATCTGTTCGATGTTAATGGTCGGCAAATAGTGTTTCAAACTATTCTTCTTCAGATGAAAGTTCCTCATTCCCACTTTGCCGAAGTAACCCGGGTGGCTGTGGAGGAACGGCAGGTTAGCACATGTACGTAAGCTGGTGTGGGTCGTGTTTGGATGCAACTCACTATTTGTCGAAATGGATTCGGTGGTGGTGTTGACCGCCGGCATTACCTCTACCGCCCGGATGTTTGCGGTGTTTACCTAAATATCAATTAGCAGTGAGTGAGTGAAAGGAGCGAAAGCGAGTGGAGCGGCCGTACCAATGCGTCCGTGGCCGTGAGACACGTGGCCTCGCAGTTTGCGCGTCTTCTTCAATCGGGTCGGCTATCGGTGCGGACAGACATGCGATCATTAGTTTGCAAATTAAGTCAATGTATTGTCAGTTAATTAATGGGAATTAAAATGTAAATTAAATCAAAGTTTGGTTTAAATTCATACCATTTCTTAGCAATGATTAGCGGAAAAGGAAGACAATGTGCACTCACAGCGACTCCAACACTGACTGCACTTCTGCTCGTATACAGAGTTAAGGCGCGAGCGTCGGCAGTCGAGGGCCACTCACTCGGCATAAGCCAATGCCAGGCACTGTATGGGTTGGTGACGTCACAGCCATTGCTGGCAATTCTGGGAAAAGGTTTATAGATTTGTATTCATTGAAAGCCATTGTAAAGCGTTTGGGATTCGCCACAAGAATCCCGTTTTGCAGAATCGCATGCATTGACTGCATTTCTGCCAAATATTTGTTATTGTATTTGATTTTAATTCATATTTACTCTTATTATCGAATGAAAGCTTAGTTTCCAACCCATCAGTCAGTCGTATGCATAGGAATAGTCAGTCATTAATACATTAAAACATAAATACAATCATAAGTTATAACTCATAAGCAATCGATTGACTCAATCGCCAAACTTCGGTCCAATCGGTGCGAAACATATGAATTGAATTGGATTTACGCGAAAGCAGTCAATGCGCGGCAAACGTCGTCTATAGCCAGCGATGGACTGCAAAGCCTTACGAAACGATGAGATCGAGGCCTTGTCTGCCATATATGGCGAGGAATGGGTCGCTGAAGACGAGTACAACAGTGTCTTCTCGATTACACTGAAGTACGAAAGCAATTGCAATGAGAGTCAGAGCAGAGCCGACGACAGACAGCGTATGATTCGCCTCGAGTTCCGACTGCCCGATGAGTACCCGTTAAGTCAACCCCCGCTCTACACACTGTCCGCCCCCTGGATGTCGAGGAGGGCTAAGACTGTTCTGATGGCGAAGTTGGAAGAGATCTACTGCTTGAATGAGTCGCAAAGTATTCTCTACCTCTGGATCGAAAAGGCCCGGGAGTTCCTCGACTCGGACAACGAGTGCTCCGACGGCAACGATAACCACCACAACGACGACCAGAACTGCCACAACAGTCTTCACGACAATGAGGACAACCGAACCGACAGTACAAAAGAGGAGAACCATTACATTGAGTCGAACAGCCAATGCGAACAGTCATCGCACAGCCGTTCGTCGCACCACTGCCTGCACAGCCATCCGATGTCATCGAACAACTCGGGGGCGAGTGGTTCGACACCCGCTCTATATCACGGCGAGCCGTTGACGGACAGGAGGAGTACATTTCAGGCACACCTCTCGCCCGTGCATTCGGTCGCCGAAGCACAGGAGGCTCTGCAGGCACTCCGACAGAACAAGAAGATCGAAACCGCGACCCATAATATCAGTGCATATCGGGTGTCGGGCGGACCACACAATACCTGTCTTCAGGACTGCGACGACGACGGCGAGAGTCACGCCGGCTCTCGGCTTCTCCATCTGCTACAGATCCTCGACGTCCGGGATGTGCTGGTAGTGGTGTCGCGCTGGTACGGCGGCATACAGTTAGGGCCCGACCGGTTCAAACACATCAATAACGTGGCCAGAGATCTGATGCTGAAGTGCGGTTACATCGACGAGTCGGTCGATTCGAATCATTCGAATTCGGGACTCAAGCAGAAGAAGAGAACCAAATGAAGACATTATTGGGAATATTCTTTCGATTAGTACTCTATTAACCAATTACTCCATTCAATCAATTCTACCAATCATTCACTTCATTGTAATTACCGAATATTCCGGAGTTGGCACTAGAGGTACAGCCAAACTATCTCTTCATCTAAATATTATTTGTAATACTCGGCCGACGTTTGGCCTTAAGTCCCAATCCCGTGATCGCGGTCTCCAAAGTAGGGGTTTTGCAAAAATCCTAAATTTGATCCAAATTTGTTAATAAATTGAGAAATTCTGGGAACTGCCTCCCGAACCCATTTTCACCCTACTCTGCCTTCCGCTCTACCCCTCTGAGCCAAAACCGATATTTGCGCCCAAATCGGGAAAGTCTGGCCAACTTCGGTATTTTCCAAACATATACTGTATTTTTGAATAACTTTTGCCAACTTTTAAAGACATTTTTGATATTAATTTATTAGTAATTAATTCAATTTATACTTTAATTACGAATTTTTTTTAATGAAAACAAATGCAAATAATTTGCAAAATAGAAGATAAAACATATTTTTCAAATTGAATTTTCGAAACGAATTTATTTTCCATTGAATTCCCGGTGAAATAAATGTGAAACAAATTTATACATAATTTATATATTGATATGAATTAGGATTTAATATTTCAATTGAATTATTTTGAATAAAAATCAATGTTTTTTGAATTGAATTGCATTTTAATGAAAGAAATCTATTAACTGATTGGAACGAAGACTAAGCCATCATAACTGGCCTCTTGACGGCTGCCTCCAAGTCATTTGCGGCCGCATATCCGGTGCCCCCTCTTTGAAGAGGAAGAATGTCCTCTTCCTTGAGCTTCTGGCCATTGATCGGATCCAACATATCTTTTCTGATCAGCTTTTCGATGCATTCGATCGTAACTACAGTTCCCCTAAAGTCAACGCATAAACGCATTTTATAGACGATTATCGGTAGTTATAAACTTAGAACTAGTAGTAACTCACGAGGTCTTGAGTACAGCAGAGGGCACAGAGTTGCTGAGCAGGTCGTGAGTGACCGCACACTTGTATTTGCCCTAAATTTTGATTATATTCCAGTCATTCAATGCATTTCCGGCAATAGGTTTGAGACAAACCTTCGAGTCGTTGGTTGGCGTGAAGTGAACGTCAATCAATTGGTTCACTTTCAGAGGTCTTCCACTCATCGGACACAAGACACTAGTGTCTGGTTTCTTCAGTTTAGTCTTCTTAGACTGTGGTGTCATCGATGGCACCCAAAAACTCGGCAGATCTTTGTCGCGACCGCTAATCATATTCGAAATCCCCGATCCGATGGCCGCACCGACAGTGGCTGTGGCTTTAGCCGCTGCTCCAGAAGTGGACGGCTTCGACGCACCGGATGTGTTGACAATTCTGGTCTCGAGTTTGAGGAAGTCATCGGTGCGTTCGCGTTGACGAATGGCCACCAGTTCTGCGGATTCCGATTCTTCTCTTTTCTTCTGTTTCTCGAATTCTTTCAGTTTTCGGGCGTTTTCTCTCTTCTGATGAATAATGTATTCGAGAATCGATTCCTTGTCGTAGAGGAAGCCGTCGGGACTAGAAATGCAAAGGAGTAATGAGTGCATTAGTGGTAAAACGTGAATAAAAGGACAAAACGTCTAATACGTGATGACGGGGTGTCTGCACGGCTGAAGAGTCAGATTACAGGCATCGAAGTCTTTGATCGAGTCCTTCGCCAACCGCAGTCGTTGAGTGCCATAACCCGATGTCTTCGTATCTCTTTGCCGCTCATGATATGAATAGACAGCTCCGGCGGTGTTATTCCTCGCGTGTCTGGTCATCGCTGGCCACCGATTCACTCAATTCGAGTTGAGTTCAGACTTTAGAGTCAGAAATGCTTTTCAAAACAAAACAAAAACCCAATAATATATCGATGACACAAATTACGCTCTCTTTATAAACTTTGATGTTTTTAATTTAGCAAGGTTAATTTGCAAATAATTTGCATAATCATGAATAAGATGAATGAATTTTAAGTATAATAAGTAGGACAGGTAAATAATTAGTAATTAGGTGTGACCAAACTTTCAAATAAGAATCGTTTAATTATTTGTTTAACCATTTAAACCATTTAAACCAGGCATCCTCACTAAATTTAAAAACTTAACAGTTCAAAAAATTTCCTATAAATTTCGGCAGAATACTTTAGTCAACTACAAGTTAATACAAGCTTAAGCGTATGCCTGATTTAAACTGTGCTCTGGGCGAAATATTTATAAATTAATGAAATTATATAAGCTAATATTAAAATTATACAAAATTTAAATTTAACCATTTATTGTAATATTAATTAACTTGGCTGATTTATTTTCGACTACTCGATGCTATTATTTATTATCTCGTATTGCGGTCACTGTTGACAATAATGTAGTACCGATTGCGCGCCGAGTGATGGTCTGAAATAGGACTACATATTGCACTACTGGTAGGTTGACTGTGGTTTTGACAATTCATTTATTTTAGGCCTAACCCATAATACCTAATCAAATCTGATTAATACTGTAATAAAAAAATTACATTTTAATAGTTTTTAAAAATATAAGCCTGCTATAAAATATTAAACTAATAAAATAATTGAACCATTGTATTATAAGGCAATTTAGGTCTAGGTAATTTTAAAATAATATTTCATTTAAAGTTTTAAACAAATTTATAAGATAAAAAGTTTAGCTTAAGCTTATTGAACCATCAACAAAAACTTTCAAATTCAATTAAAATGTATAATTTTGCATAAAAATACATTTTTAATTATATTTATTACAGTGCAATTAATGACTTAAAACTCTAAATATGGTTGGTAATTGTATTTTATCGTAATAAATATGATTTTAAATAAAAATTATATCCTTTAAAATAAACCATTAAAGTATTTGTTTATAAGATAACCATTACAAATTAGTATAGTATTATTCTTTAATATTAATTTAATTTAAAACAAATTTAGGAATTATAAGAATTTTAATAATATTTAAACGAAAAGCAAATATTGCATTGAATGTGAGCTAAAGAAACAGAATTCCAACAATTTGTTGGTTCTATCAAAAGTCAACGCCCGGAGCGAACGGATAGTTGTTATGTTTGGGAACGTCGGGAATGTCGAAGTCACAGGATCTGAAACCACAGTCTAAAGACTCCAGTTGTTTGATCTCATCTGCGGTGAGTTGGAAGTCCCAGACATTCATATTCTGTTTGAGTCTCTCTTTAGACGACGTCTTGGCGGCGATGAGAAGCCCGCGATCGACGGCGAATCGGATGAGAACCTGTCCCTCATTTTTGTTATACTTCTTCGCAATTCTCGCAACAATCGGGTCTTTTAGCGCTTCGCGCCGTTGTTTCGGCTTCTGACCGGGTGTTGCGGCTGCCTGTCCTCCCAGTGGCGAATAGGCACAAATCAGAATATTCTTTGATTGGCACCATTTGAGTAGCTTAGCATTGGTGAGGTACGGGTGCACTTCGATTTGGTTGGCCAACGGCTTAATCTTTGATGATTGCAGTATTAGTTCAATTTGTTTTGAGTTGAAGTTTGAGATTCCAATCGCTTTTGTCAACCCCTTGGCCACCAATTCCTCCATTGCTTTCCAAGTGTCGGTCAAACTGCAGGTCTTATCCTCAATGATGAGTCCGTTGGCGTCTTTCGGGTACGTGTGCTCATCCTGCTGTGCAAATGCCATCGGCCAGTGCACGTAGTACAGGTCGATGTAAGACAGGTTCAACATCTTCAGCGACTTCTCTATGCATTTGATCACTCGGTCGGGTCGGGTGTAAGTGAGCCATAGTTTGCTTACAATAAACAGCTCTTCTCTCGAAACCTTCTTCGCGTCCATCGCTTCTTTCAAAGCCTTTCCAATCTCTTCCTCGTTGTCGTAGACGAAAGCGCAGTCGAAGTGCCGATAACCACAATCTATGGCCTCTTTTATCAGTTCGTAAGTCTTACCCGAAGTCGTGTTATAGGTTCCCAAACCTAAGATCGGAATCGATAACTCTTTGCCGTCACTCGTCCGCACATTCATGGCTTTCGATGCCATCGTAGTCTCACTTCACTACAGCTGAAGATACACTTAAATGAATAAAAAATTTTCAGAACTAACTCTGAAATAACTCTGAAGTTATTTATCACTTTATAAATGTTAAGACTGCTTCCGTGCAGTAAAATTTAAATTAGTCTAAGTTATACTGTATACAGTAATTCTGTGAAATGACAATATTATTATGCACGAGGAGTTAAATATTAATAACTTCAATTTAAATTAATGATTCCAATATAATACAAATGTAACCTAATTTAAGTTCTCACAGTCAGTTATACAGCTTAAAATATGTTTTCCAAAAGCATAATCTCTAAATGAAAAGTTTGATTTTAATATTTACAGTAACCACTGTATACTTTAATATATAACATGCATGTATAAATAACATACAGAATGTTCCAAAGTTTTTGGTTAATATCTTCGTAACTACTTATCCGAGTTTGTTAAATTACATAATTATTTAATAAAATTATTAATTTATAAATTACTAAATATAATTCATCTATATAAAACTACAATTCAATAAGTTACCTAATATTTCCAACTTCAAGATAAAATATTTAAAATTAATAACTTTTCGTGAATAACAATTTATAATTATCTGCGGAATAGTATTACCGGTAAGGAGTATAGTAGAGACGATATATAATATTTGGCACTAAAATTAAGAATAGTTATGAAGTATGAAAAAGAGTTTCATTAAATACCGGTAATATCTAAAATTATTACCATTTTTTGCAATTAATTCATAAGTGAATAGCATAACAAAATTTTTAACTTAATCATTGTTAAACTAAAAACCTCAATATACTGTTGCAATAAAATATTGTATTTTATTAAAAAGTTTAAACATTAATAAAATACTTTTATTCGTTTAAATAATTAGGATTTAATAAATAAATGCATTTAAATTATTAGAATTGATAGAAATTATTTGAGATATAAAACAAATCAATGAAATAGATTCAAGAGATCGTCCGTTTGTCCGCTTTTTGGTTCGGAACAACTAGTCTGAAGCGATTGGAAGCCTTCGATCAAACTTTCCGACGGTTTGGCTTCCAATCCCTCAACCAATTGGTTATCAATCGCCTCGTCGTCATCGGCGTCGTCGTCGTCCTGATAGGGACTGACCAGTGGATCGGGATATTGAAAGGTACAGGTCTTCGACAGATCCAATTCAATTGGGAAAATCGTATTGTCTTTGAGTAAGGAATGGCATTCGTTGTGAAAGGCCGAGAGCGCCGATATGAGGCGTTGCAGTTGAGAGACAATGTCCTGAACGTGCTTTTGGTCAAGTAGTTCCAGTTTTACCATCACATCCGACCGCAGTTTTGCAAATCTGATCCGAGCGTCTTGTCTGCACCGCAAGATGAGCCGATACTCATAGTTACCCGTCTCGACCCGATACAGGGGCTCTTGCAGGGCCTGGTATGTGTACTCCTCGTCGTCCATCTCTTTAACTTTGAGACAATACGACTGAAAACAAAGTTTTGTTAAATTGCTTATAGTATTGGATATGAGTCGACGTATTGTGCACTCAATTACCAAGTATTCAAACTTCACGTCCGCGTACTTCTTGATCGTGAGCTTAGTGTCCGGAATGGCTTTATTGAGATATGTGTTCAAATCACTCAACATCTGCAATATAACACAATTAGTATTTAACCACAATTAGCTCGAAGCAGACCTACGGGTTTGACAGTCTTCAACATCTTCACGCCTTCCTTCTCAATCGAACGGTGCGTTTCGCCGAACTTCGAAAAGGCTTCGCTCGCCTGTGGCTGAGGCTCTCGGACTCCAATTTCGGCGAATATGTCGCCGAAGGCTAACAACAAAATAATGAATTCACAAATTGTGTCACATTTGGGGAAAGGCATACATTTGTATATATTGCACATATCAATGAAGGCCTTAATGACATGTTTCGTGTGATCCGTCAGCCCTTTATACATATACTCATTTCGTTCCAATTCGTCCAACTTTTTCACTAAACTGTCTAAATATGAGACAAATATTCCAAATCAATGTCTAACCACTTATTGCCGCAAATCAATGGCAAACCGTTGCAGAGTATGGCGCGGCTGAGGCCGAGCGCGTCGGCAGTCGTACTACTCATGTTCTCAACGACTCGGTGTTTCATCTTTTTGAGGATAATGTCCAACGACTTGCCCTGTTTGGGCTCCGCATGCAGTTTGTTGTAGTTGACCACCACTTCATCCTTGACCGACTGGATCATCCTGGCCACTTCCACTTTCGTACTGCCCTTCACGGATGTGCCGTTCACTCCGACTATCTCGTCGCCCGACTGGAGAGTGCCCTCACGGGATGCCGGGGTGTTGTCGAACACCTGAATGCATTGAACGGGCAATCGGTAAATGTGTGCACTCGGCGTTTGTGTGCCCAGAGAGGCATACCTGCACCACATAAAGACAGGGACAGTGCGGCGCTCCGCCGCCGATACTGATTCCAATCAAATTGCTTTCGTCTTTCTTTATGCTAACACTTCCCGACGTGACTGTCATTCCCCTACAGAGAGCGAGAGATATATGATATGAATAATAGCCGAAACATATCGATTGGATTACATTCGGTCTTCAATCATGTTTTCGAGCCAAGAGTCAGCACTCATATCATGCAAATGATTATATTCTGTTAGCTCTTCGTAATAGGCATACGAATAGCGATCATAAAAGTCTGATAAATGCTTTGACATTAAAATTATTAAATCAAACAAACAATGCAAACGAACAGAAATTATAACCAAAAACTGAAACGTAAACAAAATATAATTGAAAATATGTAAAAATTAAACTAATGTAGAAATTGTTGCTAATAGTGATGGAGAGGCAGGTGTTCTCACATTTTGTCCTCTTCATAGAGGAAGCCCTCGTCTTCGTCTACCAAAGAGTCACACATTTCTGGTCGACATATGTTTCGAATAGAACTCCGATTCTTACGAACAATATGTTTGATTGAGACGAATGACTGATTGAATGAAAACAAACTTCTATTCAAAACAATATCTATTGAATCGAAATTCGTGTTATGTCTTAGTTATGCCGTAACTCTATGTCATATCCGTCGCCCAGGAATTGGCGAACAGTTACTCCCTTTTATTGATCGCTTCCAAGAGTATAGCGTTTTCCTCACCAACTCTCTCTCTCTCTCTCTCTCTTTCTCTCTCTCTCTCTCTCTCCACTCCTTTACATTCGAGGATTTGTTCCAACACTAGACGACAAGATTTTATTATAAAACATGTGAACTAAAGGAATAACTTAACACTAAATTATTTAATAAAGTTTGTATTCATTTATGCAAACAATCAATCGATTCGTTTCTATACATATTTTAACACTTTTCGTTCAATTATTTATGGATGCTATGCTTACTAACCTTTTCTGCATTTAGCATGCAAACTTAATAATACAATTAATTTAGAGCCTATTTTTGCCTTCTATTCTAATACCGTTATATTATAGAAACAGTACAATAGGTACAGCTGTAAATATTCAAACTCAACTAAACTTCTATATTATTGAAATAAAAATTTAAATGACAAGTATAATTATAGTAATTTAAGATATTTTTATATTGTAAATTTAGCATTCAAACGCAAACTTGATTTTAAAGATAAATCAATTTATTTAAATGTCATTTGCAAAGACATGACAATATCTTATATAAAATGTAATTAATTTAAGATTTAATTTTACATAAAATCTAACAGGATAAAATATATGAATTTATAAATATTTAATATTATAACGTGCTAATTTTACATTTTAAAAATTAAATTAAATTTTAAGAATTTTAAAAACATAAAATTTGATCAAGTAGTTAACATTTTACAAACTGAAATGCAGACGTTTTCACCATATTCACATATTGTAAGCCATATTATTATTATTATTATATTAGCAAGGCTATTTAGCTCATAAATACATTTTTCTAAGGTAAGTATCTCGCTTTTCAATAATGAAATAAAATCAACAAAATAGACTGTTTTTGAGAAACAGTTTTTAAACAAATTCCTTTACCTCTTATGTCAAAAGCGTTAAATTTAACGGAACTGTCAATTGTGTGGAAAAAAGCATCAATTTTTGAAGACTTCAGTGCATAGATTGTGAGCCTAAAGCAAAGTTTTAGACTCTTTTGATATTTTTAGAGATAATCTGAAAAAGTCTAAAAGATGTGACTTTTGTGTAGAGAGGAGTGAAAAGGCAAGTGAGCGGTCAGTATAACAAAATCAGTCAATTGTTTGCCGAACAGTAAGACATGAGTTAATAAAGGCTACGAAAGAAGACATGAGTTTCTGTCAGATATGGAGTGAGAATCGCGATTCCGATTCCCATTTCTATAACTTATTTTCTCCGCTAATCAGACTTCGAATAAATGTTTTGACAATTTATCATAAGAACAGATGAAGAGATTTCGACTCATCTATAGAGAAGTCTTGTTATCTCTAAACACATTTGTTCTTATATATTCAAATAACTTATACAGTATATTTATTTTTCTCGTTTTATTCTCAATACTAAAAACCTAAAGATTGCTTCAATGTTATCCTAGAATTTTACAGAACAAATAATTTTAATACAATTTCCTTTAATATTAAAAATTAAACATAGTTCTGGTTCTGTTGTCCAAAAATATATCTGTTTTAACTCAATTAATCGTATGATTTATTGGCATAATATATATCAAACAAAAAGGTCATTATTTGATGTAATATGTTTTCTTCTAATCACATATTGTATAATTTAATACACCATTCAACTATTTTAACCAATAAAATACGGTTTAATATAGTGTGCATTATATATCTATATTTAATTAAATTCTCTTCAAAAGTACATAATAAACTTTAATAAAACATAAATTAAATGATATAAAATTTTATTTTAAAAATAGTTTGATATATTTTGTTAAGTATAACAAGTATAGATGAATTATATTGAAAATTAAAATACAAATGTATATTTTTAGAGTAATAGTAATAAATATTTAAATCGTTTTTAATTATTGATTGTTAACATATTTATGTTTTAAAAACAAATAATATGAGAATCTGTTTTTTTAATATTTAAAATATAGTAAATTAGAATTTTTAAAATTATGTGTGTGAATGTTTATGTGTGTTCCAACAAATTATTGTAAATGTATTTTAAATACGGCACTTTAAAAATATGCACACTATCATAATTATTAATCTAATTAATTTTATTTACTGTAGTTATAGTTGTTATGAAACAATAAATTTAGTTTTCATTATTTTATATATATTATACTAAATTTTAAAAATAATAAGAATTATAAGAATTAAATTAAATTTTAAGTTTATCATATTAAACACATACAAACTTATGATTAGGGTCATTTAGATAGAAATTAATTATAATCTAATTATTTTATTAGTATATAAGTTGTATTTGTATTCCGTATGACTGACATTATGGGGTATGCCATTTTAGCCATAAATCCTATAACATAGCAACCCTACTTATGATTAAATTAGATTATGTTTAAATATTTAAAATCTACTTTTGACTAACAATGAGAGTTTACTATACAGTAACTTACGATGTTTAGCATAAATTTAAAAACTGTAGCAGGTAAATAATTCTTGCTCAATTAAAGAAATGCTTTTAGTTTTAATAGTATGTGTTCTAAGTTTAAGTGCTTTTTAATTGAAAATAAAAGACATTGTATTGAAAGAAAAGTTCAATTTTTTACGTTTAATATAAAGCCATACTTTTGGTTTATTTACGAAAACAATATGAAATATTTTTAATTTTAAATAAAAATGTTTTATTTTGCTTAGAATGCACAAACATGTTACATCATGCTAAGAAGCAAATATTAAAGCAAAGAATATATTTCTTTCAATTGGAATAAATTTAAATTTTATAAATTTATATAAGACTAGAGTTTATGAAATAGGATTTGATATATAAGACAGAAAATCACAACTGATTTACACAATATATGCTATGATTTAACATTTCTATCACGTATTCTGACCATTAGTTTTGAGAAAATGAGATTAAACTAAGAATTTTGAGAAATAATTTGGAGAATAACGAAATGTTGGAGAAAATGTTGGTTTTGTTTGCCGTAAAGACAATATCGAGAGAATCGCATCACTTATCTCGAGAACGCGATAGCAATGACTTCGGGTTCAGGCGTTGCGAACAAAAGCTCGTATTTCAAGACTATCTCTCATGAGATCTGACAATAACTGCGATTCACAAAAGAGAGGAAATGTTTAATTTACACACATTTGTCGACTCATTTGGTTACAACTATTCTACAAAAATCGCATCGAATGCTCTCGATATGAAATTAGCTGAAACTCAAATAATTTAATATGCAGCAATTTTTACATCCATACAAATATGCTTAATGCATTTGATTTTGTGCTGCTATTGCTGCTGCTTGCTAAATTCGACTAAAAAGAAGAAGTATAGTTTGTCCTCTTTCTTCTGACTATTCTTTCTTTCAAATAGCAATTTGCAATAAAACTAAAGTATATTTAAACAAAACTTAATACATAGTAAATATATATTTCAGCACATTAGTTAACACATACTGTGTGCAGTTAGCAATAATTTATCCGTGCATTCCAATTATACAGAGTATTTATCAATAATTGCAGGAAATTTTGCAATAATGCAATTTATAGATAAATTATTGTAAATTTATCAAAAGCTTAGTAAATATACCATACTAATGCACTTAATGCAACAAGCAAAAATTAAAAATTGTTAAATAGCTCCTTACACTTAGTAACAAATACTGTATGATACAGGCGCATGATAAAAGCGCATAATTGATCCTATATTTTAGTATCAATACATCGTTACAATAATTTTGTAGCAATAACATTTAATAAGCTATAATTTTATCAATAAATGTCATCATAGATACAAAAATATTTTTGCATTTCTTAATTGATTAGTTTTATTTTATCCTTCATTGGTTAAAATTCTAAACTAATAAATATACCTGTTTCTAAATTCTATTTGGCATTTTAAATAGTTATTTTATAAATAATATTGCAATGTAATCTTATAATAATCAAGATCAAAATGCTTATTTAAGTTTTACAAAATTGAAAAATATTTGACACTTAATATACTTTCCTCTCGTTTCCTAAATATGTGAAAAAGCTTTTTAAGTAAAATGTGTATAAAATTTCAATTTTAAAAAATAGTTTTTATTTTCAATACTAGATTACAATAAAATGCATCCAAAGGTACATAAAAAACAAATAATTAGAACTAAATTTCAATTCAAAAGTACCGGAGAATCAGATTTCAATGCAAACCAGAAAAACGTTTTCAATTGAATACAATGTTTTAATAACTTATTTACAGAATTTTCAAAAACTCAATCAATAATCAAACAAATGTCTATAGAATTTGCAGAAAACACAAATGAATTTAAACTTGATTAAAGAGCCGGCACTACAAGGAAACCAACTCTAATCCAATCACTGATTATATTAAAAACTCTTAGTCCACAACCAAAAGCCGCCAATTAGTGACAAAACGAACAAATTGTATGAAAAATGAATGTTTGTTACAATGAAGTCGTAAAATAAGCTTAAAAATCGAGTCAACCATTTGGCCAACAGTTCTCATATAAAACATTAACTCATTTTTAGTTTGTTTTGTGGCAAAAGAGTCGGTCATATCATTGACTTTCATCTCGGATTCAAAACTATTTCGACGAATCGTTTCGTAAATTTAAATAATTTCTCGTTTAAAGACATCTCAAGAAAACCATTCGATTAATTGGATATAACTTCGATATAGTTGGCCGGATAGAGGCCAACCCTACCGTCCTTTCGTCCCTTACACCTGCAGAAAAATGGAGTCACATCTCATTCAATTGATTGGGTAATCGGGACGAGATGGCTAAGTACATACCAGCCCTGTTCGTCCTCGTCCTCCAGCTTCTCAAACACATCGCCTGATAAACAGAAATAGAAAGTATTTGAATCGATTTGCATGAATTCAATGAAAGGCAAACCTTGTTTGAAGGTCAGTTCGTCCGCTTCTGCACCTGTGTAGTCGTAGAGCGCGCGCACAGGTACGCCAGGCTCGCCCGTGTCGACGAGCGGGTCGTTTGGGTAGTCATCCCAGTCTTCGTGCTCGTCGTCGAAGGGATTCGATTCTTGTCTTCCATTACTGCAACAAATGCTCGAATGTATCGCAAACTAATCGAATCACACAATCGCTACAAACGTACGAATTGAGTCGTTTAATGTCATTCTGTTTATCCATTTTGTGTCCGTTATTCACACAGTTTTTGTGAATATCCATTCGGTGGTCCAAAAGGGTTATATCATTATTGTGTAAATCATTAGTTAATAGTTTTTTCTCTTTCTTAGAAATGTTCTGAAGCTCAGGAATGTATTCCTAATTAAATTGAAATCAAAATTTTAAATTCGCTTTTCGTATGAAATATAAATCAAAAATAGTTTTGAAAAAATAGTTTCATTCAAACAGATTTGAATCCGAAAACCGCAGAAATTAGAAACAAATTTTCAATTGAAATCAACAAAAAATAAGTGCAAAATAGGAATTAGTGGAAAAAATTGAATTCATGCGAATGCGCGTAAAGACGAGGAGAAAATCAAACATGTTTTTCGGAAAAGCAGTAAAAAACAGTTAACTGTAAAGCGCTTTAAAAAAACAGAAATCATTAGAGCGTTGACTGAATGGCAAAAACCCTTCAAAACCGCAGAAATTAATTGGTTTTACGAATCAAATTACAGGCAATTCTTCGTTGAACTTCTGTTGATTGACGAGTTGTATACCATTCTCGGGCACAGAAGGGGGTCTTTTTGTTTTGCCGATTATGTCGCGAAACTCTTCACAATATTCCTACCGAACGGTCGGATCAACAAAACGAACAAAAAAAAAAACAAAACGAAAAAAAAACAAAATTGAAAAGACATGCAATCGAAACGAAAATATTTTCTCGAAATCAGATCGGATTTGTTGGCAAACATTCAATCGCTCGGCGCGAGTGGCCATTACCTCGAATTGCGGCCAATTCATGGCCATTCCGACGCCGAAGTTGTTGGACCACCACTTGAGGTCTTTGGATGAGTCGGCGTTTTGGATCGTATGTCTGTACTCGTCGTAGATTTGAGGTAAGTCGGGAACAACCGATATATTAAGGCAGCCGTGGATTGCAAACAGCATTTCTTTAACGAAATTCAGTCGCTTTTCCTCGAATTCCTGGCATTTGTCGAACACAACAGTCATGTCTTCCATGTATTTCGCGTTGTAGTCGTTGATCTCCCGGAGCGCCGCTTCGTACTTCTCCTTCGTCTTCAGCACCTCTTCCTTCGACTTCGTCACTCTGTCCTGAAGTTTCTTCACCTGAAACCCAAACACCAAAAGCCATCAAATCATTGGCTCAACAACTCATTGCAACAAAAAAATAATACGACTGTTCTGTCGAAGGGATGGCAGACCTGGTCGGGTGAGAGCGAAGTATCGCCGGAAGCGTTCCTTTCCTGATTGACGGCTGTCCTCTCACTCTTGCAGGCGCTGTGGTAATCCAATTTGCATTTATTCACTTTCGACAAGAGCTTAGCCCAGGGTTTCTGCGCCTGCAGTCAAATGGGAAGCAATGGACGGGTGAGTGAGTGAGTGGTCGGAGTGACCGCCGGAGTGGTGCAAACCTTTTTGAAGGCGTCGTCGAACTCCTTCTTCTCCTTCAACTGCATCATCGACTTATGGAAGTTGTCTTTCTGCCAGACCTTGATCTGTCCGCCGATCGCTTGGTTCAGGTTATCCTTAATCTTAATGTGCAGATCGCAGCGGCGGTCGGCTTCGACGAGGACGGCCTTCCAGGCGGCTTCGGTGGTGCCGTATTCGGGGCCCTTCTCGATCAGGTCGTTCCACTTCTTGGACCACTGGCGCAGACTCTTGGCGTAGGTCTGCTCGATGTCGGACCTCTCCTTAATGAGAAGCACCAAATCGTTGCATAACTTCGAGCCGTCTTCGGCCCGTTTGGTCGTCTTCTTGTAGTTTCCCGGTTCCCAAAAGCTGTCGGAGCCGGCGATCAGCATAGCGTCGTCGCTGTGGTGTGACATGTCTTCGGGTGAAGAGTCAAACACAACGAGTGATCAAACGGTTAATTCAATTCCAAACTTAATAATTATATTCAATAATAGTTTGCTTTTAACGCAAATATATGTATCACTTGTTTGACATTTATCTCCGCTTTTGACTCAACTATCAAAATGAGTCCAATTTATGTATAACTAATTGATAAGAAAACAGTTGTTTATGAGATAACCATTGAATAGATTTGAATAAATAACTAATAATTGGTATAAAAATGCGAATTAAAAGCGAAACAAATGTATTGTTTATTATTGGATTGCATTGGTTTGAGCGACACTATAGACTTGGTTGGAGTGGAGTAGAGTTGGAGTAGAGTTGGTAGAGCTATAGAGCTGTAGAGTTGCAGCACTGAGTCGTTTGCGAGAGAGTGCGAGGGAGCGGACGAGAGAGCGTAGGGGAGAGACTGCGATGATTCGATGTGCGAGAGTATCAGTCATTTGCAAAACTAACCAAAACTCAAACCAAACTCACATCGACTCACATACCAGACATACCGATGTAGAGCTGATGTAGAGCTCAATACGTATTTACGTATTACTCTCTTCTCATGACTGGGCGGTCGTTCACTCACAGCACTTGTATGTTACGAAATGTCCGCCCCTTTACTCAATGCATACGACGAGCAGATACTCGGAGACGACTTACACAACACAACTCAGTACTAAAGCGAAGAACAAATTTCGATAAAAACATATAAAAAGCATTACTTCGATTGGGAAAGCAATTTGCGACCACTAGTCGACGCCCCCTCCGAACCCCAAACATATGATGCCATTACCGACAGCTATACGGCCTTACGCTACGGCTATGGGTGCTCTCGCCCTGACTGCACACTTGTGTGCGATTTTGCGGTCAACCGATTGCTCGCTAATTATTGGCTCGAAATTGGAAATACTTTCGCAAATCACGAATACATCGATTGTTTGCAACTCTCGCTAAATACTGACTTTGCATTCACTCCACTCTCGCTTTGCATACATTCAATGCAATTGAATGCAAGTGAAGAGAACTGAACCGCTATTGCAATTCGACTCGATTTGCGCTTTTAATCACTCTTTCAATCAAAACATTGTTTCGATTCAACGTTTTCGCCGATTTTCTAATACAATGCCGAGAAGGGGGCGTAAAGTGGGGCCACTTCTGCATATCTAATGCATCTGTTTTTGCCTTCAAATCATTCAGTAGAGTATGTCTGCAATGGTTTACAACTGTATTGACAAACAATACACTCATTTGCCTCTCAATTGCCTCACAATTAGCCTCATATTTGTCGCTTCACTACCTATTGAGTGAATATATCCTTTAATTGGGAAATGCGTTCAAAACGTTTGCCATTTATAGCGAATTATAACGAAAACAAAAATCAAATCAATAATACCTTTCGTATTGGTTATCGACGTAAGAGTTGGGTATTAATCGAAACAAACAAATAATAAAATAAATAAAATGCAAAACAAAATCAAGTGTCGAGTGTTGTGGACATAAGCGGTGATTGAGTCGTAAAGTCTACATAAATACGAGTCCATAAAGACATAAACCCATCGCTCGGATAGGGATTCCTAATGAGGAAAATGTTTTGCATTTAAGGAAAGTCTGTATTCATATTCACATTCGCGTCGTTATGACGACTATAACCTGCCGTTGAGGCCCCCATTGCTAAGACTTAAATACTCTTATCGTATGACAAGTGGTAGTGATTTACAACTAAATCTGTAAATTGTTTCTCATTTTCTCGCTTTCAACGCAATCTTATCTGCAGTCGACTGTCGACTCCCTTCGCGTAGCTATGGTTTAGCCGACAATCACTGCCAGTCACTGCCATTCGCACCAATCGATCAGTTCTCGCATTTGTTGCATATCTTTTGGCGACACCTGTTGGGCAAGAATTTCGACTATTCGTGAGAATACAGTCTAAGCGTGAAATGAGGTGTTCTCGCAGTGATCAGTGAACGCGAGTATAGCGTCGAATACCTAATCAAACGTCGAGTAACTGTAACGCAAACTGAATGCGAATGTGAGGCACATCTGTGTCGCCGACACTCGACTACATGTGTTGTTTGTAAACACTTTCGTCGAATTCGTGCAAAACTTTTCGCTCAAACGCCGATCGACTGAAATGATGTCGAAATTCACGTATTTAACGCAATTGAGACCAAAGTCTTGTCAGACACTGTCCGCGCGCTTCAAATGCAATCATTTGTATTATTGGAATCAGATTCTGGTCTTCAGTAATATAAACGAAACAATCGGTTCCCAAATGGAGTCAACGCACAAAAGCCATAGTGTATTGCAATTGCATTCTTGCGTTCACTTCAAACAAATACTCAAATACTTGTCATTTAAAGCTCTTTAAGAACAAGAACTTAATCTCAATGACGGAAAAGGGTTTCTATGTTTTGATGCCATTTGTGGTGAAAGCGATGGATCGGTTGACGCGAATCATCGAAGAAGAGATGCTTTCAATAAACGCTCAAAAACTAGTGATGCCTTCAATCGTCTCGAAACAACTCTGGGATATATCGGGTCTCGCATTGGATTGCATTTACTCTGAGGATAATCATGGGCTAAATCGCCGCTCAATAAAGGCGCATGCTAGGCTAGGCTGGAACTACTTTCAATATCTGGCAAACAGTTACTAACGTAATGCTTTAGGTTGTAACAAGCGCCAATATTGAACCTGGCTATTTTTGAACATGATTATAAGAAGAATGGAATCTATTCATTGAATGACTTGTTTTGATGAATAGGCCGATGGTGTGGATCGGGTGAAGAACTTTTTCGGCTCAAAGACAGACATAAAATGGACTTCTGTTTAGCGCCGGTAGGAGTCGATACTCATCTCGAATTTGAATTGCGTTTCGATTCTTATAATTTTGATTTGATTTGCATTCTATGCTCAAGACTCACGAAGAAGTGGTCACACATTTGCTATCGAATTACCGACACTTGTCTTCGAGTCATTTACCCATTTATTTGTATCAAATCACTCATAAATTTCGCGATGAAATGAAGGCCAAACACGGCCTACTCAGGGGCCGGGAGTTTCTCATGAAAGGTATGCCAAATGCTATTTCGCTATAGAATTTAATTCCGATTTAAAAATATTTTATGAATTGTTTTAAAAGATTTATATACTTTCGATGCGAATGAAACCGAAGCGAAGAAAACGTATGAAAAAGTATGCATTGCTTACGAAAATGTGTTCAAACGACTCGATTTGCCGGTCACTAGAGGTACTCATACTTTGAATTCATATTTTCAAATCTCGAATCAGATGTTCTAATCATTAACTGAAAGCTCGCGGATCTGTTGGGAGTATTGGCGGAAAGTTTTCGGAGGAATTCCTATTGGCCTCGGATTTAGGAGAAGACGAGGTCTTTGAGTGCAGGGAATGTCAAACGACGTTCAACGCCGAACTGGTCGGCGCTGACGAAGAGCTTAAATGTATATCATGTGGTGGCCTCGGCCTCAACAAATATAACGCTATAGAGGTCGGCCACGCCTTCCTTCTCGGGGATCGGTATTCACAGCATTTTAAAGCAAATTATATATCAAAAGAATCGAATTCCAGAAAGTATTTATAAAAACTTGATATGAATTTAAATTGTATTTAATTCACACTTCAATTACTTTCAGACTTTACGAAATGGGTTGTTATGGGTTGGGTGTGACTCGAATACTGGCCGCTGCTGTTGAGGTCCTATCAAAAGACCATTCGATTCGATGGCCATTGGCTTTGAGTCCATTTAAGATTTGCATTGTTTTACCAAAAGTACTATTTTATTAGTTATTGTATAAAATATAATTGAAATTTAAATAACTTTTGAATATAAATTGCTTAACAGAAGGGAAGTAAAGAGGATTTAGGGAACGGAACGGCATTTTCGTTAGATTTTGCCAATAGTTTGAGCCAATTGTCTGAAGACGTATTGATTGACGACAGAACTCATCTAACAATTGGCAAACGATTGGCGGGTTTGCAGACATTAGGCATTCCTTATATACTAATCGCTGGCAAACGAATCACTGAAGAGATTCCGAAATTCGAATTAATCGATAGTCAGAAACAAGAAAATCATTTCTTCTCTCATTTGGAAAGCATTCAGTTTTTGGAAACAAATTTGCGAATAAATTGATATTTGAATGAATAAAATTGTGTGCATTGTACATTTGTAAGTGCCTTGGCATTGAATTTAAATCACATTTCTTAAAACAGAAGAGTAGAGAATTGAGCAAGTCAAAAACATGGATATTAGTGATTATCTCGGGAACAACTGAACCGATTTTGAGAATTACTAATTGAGTTAACTCGGAGTCCACCCACACGTCGACGATTGAGAGCATAATATTCATTGCTTTCGAAGTTGTGTCACATCAGGAGTGCGTTTTCCAAATTCGTTATTTAGATTATGTACATTGTACATTTTATATAATCTTTATATTAGACATGTAATATTTGGAAAATTTCATGACTTAAAATTGAAATTCAAATGGAATTGATCAAAAATTGAGCAAAATATCAATAGTACTTAGCAGAATTAGAGATTTAATGGAATTTTTAGAATTTCAAGAGCCATTAAAAAGCGTAGAATATAGTCAAAACATGAAATTTTATAATATCTTATATTATAAGCTTAACGTCTTTAGACTTATGCACTAATTACAAATTTGTTGAAAATTATTACAGAATTAACTTACTAAGAATAAAGTACAGAGATTTTCAATTAACTTGTCACTACTGAATGTTTTTTAAAATTATGTTGGAATTTCCATTTTGAAAAAATAGTATTTCATAATTTGTTAATTATACTGTAAATCAGTGATTTTTAATTAAACTACCAATACAAAGCAAGTTATCCAATTATGAACTCATGCTTATCTGTGCTTATGGTTTAATACAGCATAACCTTCGCGTTTAACTCGAATTCATAGACTACAGAAAAGAATCGTTCGTTTTGTGTGTTCTGATGCGGATTCTGTACTATACGAGAGACTCGGATCGAAACCATTAATTAAATGAACTATTTTTGCTAAATATATATATATATGTCTAAACTCTTTATATGTCTAACTAGTCTAATAGATGTTGTTCTTCAGTTATAAAAGACAAGATATTAGAACTTGAAGTATAACAAGCAATAGTACAACGATATTAATTAGATTTACCTTGATATGAGAATAATCATCAATATTTCTCTAAATTTAACAATCTTAAACCCAAGTCAGTGTTTACAATACTTTGAATTTAAATATTATAAAAGCGAAATATCTTGCAACTTTAAACTATTAAAAATTGTTTTGATTATATTATTTAATTCTGTAAATTGTTTTTATGATGTTTATTTTTAATTATTTATATCTACGGCAATACACATTTACCATTTTGTGGACCCCGTCACTCAATTCGGCCATATTATTAATGAAGATGGCCTTAAAATATTAATCAATTCAGTTCAATTCAAGATGACGTTTTTACCTTTAGTAGATTTGTGAGGCTCGAAAGCATAGCCTAATAACGGCATTACTAACTGACTGACGGAATGAGAGGGCAGTGACTGTTAATTGCAGGGATGTTACGGTCACTGCAATTCATATATCAAATAGTAATCTTTACTACTGTATAGATGTTCAATCATTTGTTTAATTTTCTTAGTTTTAAATATAAATCAATGAAATGACAATATAATAACTTAAATTGATTATTGACTTGTTTAAACATCAGTTTTTTCCCAAACAGATACCAAGATACCTTTAAACAAAACATATCTAAAAGCTAGGAATTGACAATAAAATTAATCTAACTTAATATCAATGTTTTACAAAATATTTTGCAATTTGAAGCAAAATGTTTAAAATCAATTTCAAGAATTTCTAACATTAATACTTAACACTAGCTCAATAAAATATTCTTTATAGTTTTAATTTACAGTTTGCCTGCAATACTATTTATTTACTTTGTATTTAATTTAATAATTTTTACTATATATACTATAAATTTTAAAAATAATACTATTTCTAATTAAATAAATAATTATCAAAATAGCAAAAACCTATTTGTTTTATTAATATTATGCTAAAATTATTGTTTTAACACTTAAAAATTGTACCAGAATCTTTTAAAGCTCTTTCAACTCTTTCAACTGTTTGCCCTGCTAGCTACCGGTAATTGACTTTCGTTCTCATTACTTTACACATTTTTAGGCATAATATTTTAAAAATATTTTATACATTTGTAGTACAAATGCACATACAACATATTTTACATTATTGATATTTGATGTAATTAATGTATTTTATCATGATTATATAGTCGTGGTTGTTTTGTATCATTTTTGCTAATAGAAAAGGAAAATATCTTTAAATAGGATTGCCTTTAAATTAATTTAACAAAAGCATAGATTATAAATCTGAGTTAAACTTAATTTCTACTTATTAGTCGATTCTAAATGTGATTTATTGTTGAAAAGGAAAAACATTTAATTCTATTATTAAGTTCTCATCTCTTTTAAGACAAAATTATATTGAATTCTATAAAAAGCAGTTTTGAAGTGAATTGAACGGAAGTCTATATTAATTATCTTATGTGATCTACTTTATTATTTTAGCAAGTACCAATTTACTTCACTGTTTATTGATTTGAAACTTAAAAATTAATCCACAACTCAATGACTCTGATATTTGCTATGACAGACAATTCGTGTAAATACGAGCATGATAATTTTCCACAGAATCTAAAATGATTCGTTATCTCAACAGTAATCCACTTAACCTACGCTTTGCCTAAAATTTGTCGCCTTTTCATCTCATAATTAAATGTTTTGAGTAATCAATTACTTTTGATTAATAATGTGATTACAGTGTGTTAATTAAAATCTTGACAAAATATGCAGTTTGTGTGCATGTTGATTTAGTTTACTTCGGAGAGTACTGTAACTGAAATATAGGCTTTATTGTTGGAATATTTTTCCAACTTTTCGTTTATTATTATTATGTTTATTATTATTTGTATTTAATGTTTAGATAGCGTTATGTTTTGAAAATTGAATTAATTATCTAATGTTCTATTCGTTCGTTAATTGAGTAAACCGTTGCTCGAAGTCTAATCAAAATAAACAAGAAATGTTTTTAATAATATTATAAATGTTTATTTTTACGCATAAATAATTGAATTATATAATAATAATCACTAGATATACATAAATTTGCTTCTACTCAATTATAATATTTAAACATAGTTTTTAAAACATTGATTTCATTCATTCATTAAACAAAGTTTTTTCTCCAATTTTTATTAGTGAAAGGATTCTTAAATAAATGATTTAAAAATTTAACGAATATATAGTTTATTTAGGAAACAGAATAACCAGTAATGAAATGAAAAGCTTTTGAATTTTGTCGACAAATTATTTTCCACTTTTTTGCATCTTTTCCCGAAAAGAGCTCAGATTCGGCCAATTGCTGCCGCCTTTGTAGTGCAGGATATAGTCCGGGAGGTCGACACCCATTGCAGCTGTAATGGCAATCAATTCAGTCAATCCATATTTATACATCGCTTCAATTATTTACATGTTACTATTTTATAAGATATATTTTCAATTCTTTGACAAAAAATTTACAATTTTTGTTTTTCTTAGAATTGTTGTTTAGATAATTTAAAAAAGTTTTTATTGCTATTCTTACTACATTTTAGACTAATTAGAGATTGCTTACTGAAAATATAGTAACAAGGACCTTTAAACTAATACTATATTTTTTATATAAAAAATAGATTTTAAAATATTGTAAATATTTCATCTCTTTTATCACTAATGAGCACAATCTTTAACAAAAAATGAACTGATATAAATTCAACAATAGGTACATGATTGAAAATTTTTTATCTTAAGCTTTCTTAGAATTTTCTATATACAGGTAAGAATGTTTCTAAATTAAGCATTTTAAACCTATAAACTTGATTAAAAACAGTACATTAACAACTAAGACAAGAAAGTCAGTATACTAATGTATATTGTTCAATGTAGTTTATTATTAAATTAAAAATGTACATTTTTATATAAATTAGCAATCAAAAAATTATTCCAGTATTTTAATAAATTTTATTAGTTTTATTTAGTTTGTTTTAAAATTTTGAATTAATTCACTTATATAATACACACATAATGGATAATTTAACATGTGTGTCTAAAACTTTAAGTTAGAAGTTTAAGTTTAAGAGCTTTGTAAAAATTTGAAGCAATAAGAATTTATATTTTAGTTTATAGAACTTTTAATTGCCAGTTTGTTTAACTACGCAATTGAGACATAAGCATCTATATACAGTAAGGTAATTTAAATTTATTGTAATATTTATGTTTATGAAACTTTTAGCATTTAATTTTAAGTATTAATTACTTCATTTAAGCTGAACTAATTAATAAATAAATGTTTTTAATAAAAAAATATATGACATGTAAAATATTTTCCCTTTAATTTTATGCTTTAATGAATTTTTCAACAACTTTATTAAAAGTGAGTTAAAAACAAATTTGTCATAAAAAATTAACCTAAAACAACATAAGATAACGTTGAATAAATATTACTTTAATTAATTACACCTAGCCAGTTATAATTAAAACAATTTATAGTATATAAAATTTAATATATCATTTTCATAATATTATTTCCTATATTCTATGTTCTAATATATAATTAAAAAAATAGTTCAAAATATTTTAATTTGTATAATCAAAGCTAAAATAATTACTTATTTATTAATCATTACGCTTTATTTAAATAATTGTGTAAAATATTGTTTAATGTAATGTTTAAATTAATTTAGCAAAAAAGTCTAGTCTAGCAAAATAAATGCATGTCTGCGTACAGTGTATACCTATTTAAAATTTGCTATGATATTTACAATAAATTAATTTGCTTTAGTTTTATTTTTTTTAATTTACTATACTAAATAATAAATGAGTCAATTAAAAAAATGGTTGGCTTTAGTGAAAAATATATTTATCATTTTCTTTATAAACTTTAAAATAGAGAATCATACTAAAACCACAGCAAACTATATTAGTAAAGTTTTTCAATTAATTTTCGAATTTTATATTCTGTAGAATTGATAGTATAAGTAGTGTTCAAACCAAACATAATGTCAACGAATGGCTTACCGGCTCTCTTGGCGGCGGATCTGAGAAAAGAGTGTTCCTTAAGGAACGGTTGGTATAGGTTCGGCATCAGAGAGTCGTAGTAGTCCTCAACTGATCTTCGGTTCCGATTTAACTGGTTTTGTCGGATTTGATGGTATCGGGAGTTCGTACTAATAGCGGATGTAATTGAAGCCAAATATAAAATCGTCACAAAAGTGATGGCAATCATCAGGTTTTGCAGTTTCTTCGCGCAAATCATTTTCCCGTCAATTAGTTCTTTGGCTTTAAAACTGTTGGCAATACAAGCAATGCGTAAATGTTTTCTCATTTCGACTTTTGGTAACAGAATATTTCAAAAATGATAAATATATAAATGTAATGTAATTCTGAAGGACTTGAACTCAATATCAATTGAATAGATATTAATTGAATGAATGCAATGAAAGCAAATAAAACATCAATACTATTGTATTTAATTAAGATCACAGATATGATAGAAACACTTGCGAACTCATTCACAAATTCATTGTTTCATTTCGTAATTGCTTTTTAATTCATACTGTACATATTGTATATTATTGCAAATGTTATAATACATTCAATTTAAAATTAGATATTTTTACCACTATAATAGATCTAACAAATAGTTTGTTATAAAGATGAATGATATTTTTAATAAATAACCTTTAAAAAAGTTTTCTTTAAATTAAAATATATTCAAAATATTGGCCCTAGTATAAGTTTAAGTAGCAAAAATTTATACATTAATAAGAATGTATTGTAATTTTTCTATTTAATTAAATAAGCTGTACGTGGAAATTAGATCCTTATATACTTTATTAATTATAAAAATAATTATATAATAAAAAATTATTAATGATAAATTAAGTCAATTAAAAATATAGAGAGAAGTAAAAAGTTTTTCAAACTTACCTTAAGTTGAATGATATGTTTGAAAGCGAACGACGAGACCAAACAAAACGTTCAAAATTGTCGAAACAATAAAAATTAAACTCAATTTGTGCTGTACTTAAGGAGAGTTTTTGAACGAGCTAGTACATAGGCATTACCAAGGCACACTCGCTAATATAGTTTTTATAATAGCGGCGAACCGTCCGCCTCCTCAGCCGAGGCTACAAATCAAAAGCTGATGTGAAAAGTGACGCAAATCGAGAGAATTCGGTCCGATATGAGAGACTCGACGTATATCTCGAGATGCAGTCGAATCGGAGTTCGCTTTGGCTTTGGCTTTAGCTTTCACTTACGATAACATATCATAAATTAGTTTATTTAAACGCTTTAAACGTAGTTTGAGTCACAATATCTGATTTAATTTAAATAAATTTGTCGAATGAATTGAAGCTTTAATTTTATTTACATTCTTATCAAATATGAATTCGTTAATGAGTTGTTTACTTAACTAATAAACTGTTCGTTAGGTTTGCCTTTCGATGCATCGTTTGCAGCGCTTCAGCTGAAGGCGTATTCAAATCAACTAAGAGATAATCAACTCAACGTAATTTAACCTAACTTGGTACATTTGTATGAGCCAGGCAAAAAGAAAAATATCAAAAAATTATATATTTAAATGTTTTTTACACAAAGTATTTCCAAATTGCCAACACATGACACTATATGAATGTTAAACTTTCCTGAATTAGCATGGTTACTTTTAAAGCGCATTCATTTACCAATACTTTACTATCAAAATCACCTAGACATTTACACTAGAAATCATACACTTTACTTTTATCTTTAACATTATATTTCTAAACAGTGTTATATTTATTAAATATATTATTGAGTAGACACTAACTTTTTCAAAGTGATAGAACTTGACAATTTTTTCCACATACATACACAATTACACTATATATTAGCTTAATTTGTAAGTTGGTTGCTTAATTTGAGTTAATTACAAAAATAAAAAGGTACAACCTTTTAGTGAGCGTGGGTGATTTTAAGCAGAATGCCCAATATTAAACAAAATTTTGTATGTTTTAATTTCAAAGCTATTGTACAGTGTTAATTAATTACTGCTTTTTGAATACAATATGTTCTGCAAATATTGATTGACGTAATGCTCATATTTATCATAATTTAAGTTATTTTAACTAGTGTAAATATTGAAAAAAGTTACTTCTAATTAGTTATTTTTGACTGCTTAACTTAAAAAATATTTCTTGAAAACACTTCTTATAGATTCATATTTATTTTTTAAAATAAATTAATTTAGAAGCTATACATAAAATAAGAAATTGTTTTATTTTAAACATAAAAACAGTATATTTTAACTATTAAACAAAAATTGTGCCTATAATTTGTAAAATGAATATACAAGTTTATTTTTGATAAATATAGATAATTGTATTAATGTAAAAAATGTTACCAGTTAATTAATCTAAACTTGTGGTAAATTTTAGCATTAATTTGTTGCACTTAATTGTATGGGTTTCCCCGCATAACTCGCAATAAACCCATTGATTGCTATTTACAGAGTATTTCGCTTAACAGTGAAGACATGCCAACAGTTTAAGTGCATAAAACTTATGGCTTTAAAGTCGAGGTATTAACCCTTAAAAGTAGGGTTGTAAATTTAAGTGAAATTTATTTTTGAGTAAAAGTTTCAGTGAAAGTTACAGTGAAAGTTTTACTGAAAGTTACACTAAAAGATTGAAACTTTCACTTTGCATATTATAATATAAAGACATTAAAAATAAAATATGTAAATTATAATTTGATTAATTTAACGTTAAATTCTTTGTTTTATTATTATTATTGCAATTATTACCATTAATGAACCTTGAGTTATCAGTATTGTTAGCTAATTATTTAAAACTAGCTAACTTTAACAAATTAGTTTTAAATTTGATGCAATACAAAATGAAATTTTTGTAAAATTTATTTTTCAAAATGAAAATTTCACTAAAATTTCATGAAACTTTCAGGTAAAATTTTTACTATTTTTCACTACTTTACAACACTACTTAAAAGTTAACATTTCAATTAACACTGGTTTTTGTTTTATAATTATTAATTAATAAACCCAGCAGGTTAATATTATATTTTAAATTTTACATATTTTTAAAAATATTAACGAATTTTAAATAAAATATTAATTTATAATTAAACTATAGGTAATATATTGAAAAATATTAAGAATTTGTTTATTTAAATAAAATTAAAATATCTAAAGGTTTCTAAAACTCAACAAAAATAAGTTAAAAAGTTTAAAAATTCCCAAAAGAGACGCAAAATTATAAGACAAATATACAGTAATTGACAGCATTTCAGTTGAAATTCAAATGTTTATGAAAAGATATTATTAAAATTTGAATAATAACTCAATTATTTATTTTAAATTAAAAAAATATTTTATCTTGTTAAAATTTAATGCATATACTGTAAAGTTTTCTAAATTACACATGCAGCATTCTGCTTGAAAAAGTACTTGCTTCAATTCTGTCAGCTTTTAAAATAGAAAAATTTTTAACACACCGTTTGTTTAGTTTAAATTTTAAATTTATGTTATGCATAATATTATAAATGTAATGAGCTAGTCTTTGAAAGTTGTTTTTTTCTGTTATTCTTATTTTTAACGTCATATTCTAGTAACTTATTATAAAAATTTATAATTAATGCTGGTTAAAAATACATTCATGTCAACTTACAACTCAGTTATAGTTTTGAACTTTTAACTTTAAAATGCATGTTATTATCAATAATTAAGCCAACGATGTATTAGATTATTACAGTAATGCAAATGAAAACAAATAGGTTTTAAAATATATAAAAGGGACTTTTATTTCAAAATATTTTAACAGGTAATTTATTCGTGGTATTACCAAATGGTACTTGTTCACGGTTTTTGTTTCTGATTGCTATATTAAATAAATAAGTAAATAAAAATAATGGTTTAACTCGCATACAAACAAAACTTATTTTAAGATAAAATTTAATAAATATTAATAATTTATATTTTAAAACTAATTATATATATGACTCGTCAATTGATTGCGCTTTAATCAAACTTTTACTATAAACAAGACATACCTGTAAATGTAAACTGCACAAATTTTGTGATAAATTATTAATGAGTTATAAGGAAAGTTATTTATTTCGCAATATTTTATTATCATTATCCCATAAAAATCTTAATATATTATGCCGTTTCCTTTGTATTTAAAAATTTATGCGTTATAACTATTAAGAGGAATTTTGTATAATAAATTTAAAGAATGGCCAAAAATTTTTTCACTAAAATATTTATCAATAATTAGTACAGTAATTAGTAAACAGTGTAATTTTGAGCTGGCAATGATTTTGCATTAATTTTAGTACTGTATATCCAAAAGTTAAGTTATTACTAATATGCATAATTAAAATAGTTTATTTTTACTAATTGATATAAAATTATATTCAATGGTTATATAAATGTAATTAATCATTTCAATAAAGTTTTTCAGATGATTTTTTAGTAATTTTTTAGTGACTTTTCTAGCAAGTGATATCAGGGATCAATACAACTTTCCACTTCTAAGTTTTAACTTAGAAGTAATTTTTGATAAATTTAAGCCAAAACTGAATTTACTAATAATTATCCGTCAATATTGAGCTACAACTCATGCAATGTTTAGATTTTAATGTTTTATTTAATAATATAATTTACAATTATGACAATAGTATGTTTTAAAGTTATTGCTTTTAAAACTTTTACCACGTTTAATTAACAAACATAATATTAAATAATAAAAAAATGATTAAATTTTATTTTGTTTTTTTTTTCATTTGTATGGAAAACGGCAATTCTGTTGGGATATACAGCATATTGACGTCTAAAATAACTTCTAATAGTATTTTTAAGTATTATATTAAATTGCTATAAATGTTAATAATGCTAATAATGATAAGAACTCTTATAGTTGGATTAATTTAATTTTACAAATTCTTAATATTTATACTAATAAAACTAGTAATTTAATACTAATAAAATAAAAGTTTAATAATTTAATAGTTTAATTTATTAATAATTAACTGATAACTATTTTATACAAGTTAAGTTATTTATAGGTAATTAATAATAAGTAATAATTTTATAAAAATAATTGTAAAAACGGGAAATGTAGAAATCAACAGCCGGGGTCTCTGAGGTCGTGGGTGAAGCTCTACGGGTCCACTATCCGCAGGTACCGGACATATCGCCCACATGTTTCGCAAGATTTAAACATCTACAATTATACTTCTAATTGACTAAAAATAGATATGTTATTATCGTAAGTAAGTTGAGATTTGCTATTGAAAAACTGTCTAAAGAATATTGGCCTTGAATTTGCTCAAAATGTTGGCTAAAATTTAGCAATATACAATGTTATGACTTAAAGTAACACTATTCTCCGTCAAAAAGAATTTAAACAATAAATGCGAAAGTTTTTGAGAAAATAAATCATTTGTTGATTTAAGTAAACATATAAAAACTCAATTGAGAGTCAAAAATATTTTCAAGTCTTTCGATTTGAAGACTGGTTTTGGCGAAAAAATGATGAGAACTGAGAGAAGATTCGGAATAATTAGAAATACAACGAATTGTATGAAAACCAGTCAAAACAGGTCGCATGGAGTTGGCTCTGGAAAGCACTCAATCCAATGTAATGCACACATTCACTGCTTCTAGATATTTCCACAATAAATCCTACATGGGTCTTTATAAATATTGATATTTTTAGATCATTGACAATCAAAATACATAAGCCTCTATATTTAATAATTTTTAAAAATGCAAAATACATCTCAATTAGACTTTTAAGCTTAATTAAATATTACTTTGTACGTTTATTAAAATAAAAAGATAAATATTTTAGTAAAAATTAAGAATTATACGTATTATTTAAAAATAATTTTAATTAAAAAAATACATTTTAAATGAATGTAAGGTATGTAGTTCTTGGTATTTTATATATTTTAAATAATAAGTAATGTGTTTTATTTTAGTAATAAGAGAAAAGTTTTATGAAAACAGCGCTCTCTTATAAAGCGTTTATAAAATATTTCATTGAATTTGAGATATAAAGTGTTATTTTCTACCACCTCATGGCATCATGGTACAGCCATTAAAGTAAATGTTAATGTTTAATTTTGTTAGAATACTATAGTATTTGTGCGTGTTTTCTAACAACTGTTTAAATTAATAATTGATATAATATGGTTTTAGAATTTTGTAAAATTCCTAAAAATTTAAAAAACTGTAAATAAACATGTGCATATTAAAAAGATTATTTGAAAACTTAGAATAAAGTATATTTAGTTTATTTCAGGGGAAACTTACTTTATCTAGAAGCAAATGCAGATATCTTAAGAAATAATAATAAATATAAATTATATTTAGTAAATTAATAATTCTAAATTTAAGATTTATACATTTTACTAGAGTTTGATATACACTTATATAGTTGAAGTTTTTTTTGTGTTTGGTTTGTTATTATAGTGCAATTAAAAATTAACATAAAGATGATAATGATAAAACCATTATATTATGATGTACCATTATAATATAAATAGTAAATTTATAATTTTGCCATAAAAGTGCCCTGCTTGTGACAAACTTTTAATCCAATTCCTAACAAACTCGCGGCACTTGTATTTTTGTCTAAATGCATTAAATTTTTGCATGAGTATTTATGCAAAAATTATGTTTATTCAAAATGGTACAAAATAGGAAAATGACAAAATTGACAATCTTTGAAGACGCATAACTCTGGAATTAGCAATTCGATTTTAATGTTTAATATATAAAATTAAACTTTAGAATGTCCTTTACAAAAAATGTGGTTGAAAATTTGTCTAACTACTATGTCTGGGTATGTAGGGCGTGCAAATACTTCTAAATTTTGTGCTTGATAAAATTTGGAAAAAAAATTATTTTATCAAGTTAGAAGCTTATTAAACAGACCTTCAAAACGATTTAAATCTTGCTCAAATATCTCCAGTCGTCTTTGAGAAATAGCTGGCTGCTTTTTTTTATGTCAGGTAATTCTTTAATTCAAACTTAAGACTCATTTTCATATTAAATATATGCTATGAAAATATTATAGTAAGTTTAATGCATATATTCACTTTAACTCAGCATGTAACATTGACTCACAAATCAATAATATCGAATACGAGTTTATTTGTTGCATAGCGAAGAAAAGAAACCGAAACGAATTTTTACACTGTATGTAGTTATATGACTTTTAATAGTTTAACAAATAGCGCTAGCTAACGTTTCAACTTAAACATGAAAGATTAAACATGACAGAATAGCTAATACAAGTCATCATATTAAGTGTTACTGATTTAATTTAGCTAATTTGTAATATAAATAAATAACATTATTCTATATCAAAAATAAAACAATTAGATCTACTATTAATATAAGAAATAAAAATTTTATAAAAATGTAATTAAACTATATTTAAAATAGATTAATTTGGAAAGATTAGATTATACTGTATATTTTAGTATCATATACAGTATAATCTAGTCTCAGCAAAATAAATCTCTATAAAAACATTATTTATTATTATTATATAACATTGATTACATTTTTTGTAATATTTTTATTTGTTAAACTATTAAAAGTTTTAATTATCTTATTCTAATTATTTAATAGTTACTTATTTTAAATAAGTTATTTATATTATAAATTAACTTAATTAAACAAGTAACACTTAATATAATGACTTGTATTAGCAATTCTTTCATGTTTAATCTTTCATGTTTAAGTTAAAACGTTAACTAGCGCTATTTGTTGAACTATTAAAAGTCATATAACTGTATACAGTGTAAAAATTCGTTCCGGTTTCTTTTCTCCGCTATTCAACATTTGTTAAATTGCAAATCAAATGTATTTCAGTTGTGGTCTGAGTTCGGCTCCAAACAGATGTCCAGAAATAATAAAATCGAATTCAAGTCTTACCTCAGTTTGTGAAGTAATTGCGAACAGAATCGCAAACTTCGGCTTTAAATTGAATTAAAAGCAAATTCGAACGGAAGCTGTCTTTCGAACTCAAACGGCAACTCAACTCTCATTTAAGTCTAACTTACTCTTAGCCTACGTTTGCCGGACATTCAAACGTCTGTTATGAATCATAATTTATAATCGTATTTAGCATGTAAAATGTTCTCCGCAAAGAAGATTCTGGTAAAAAGTGCTGTGTTAAATAAAGAAACATCGAAAACCAACTGGCTTAATTATATATACATTTGTAATAGGTATAAGTTTTAGGTTATACAGCAAATAGTAGCGCTTTAAACGATATTTTAATGGCAATGCCTGTGCGGAACCCAATCACTAAAATTGCACTTTATCTAATTTATATTACCCTGATCAAAATATCGTATAAAATATATGGTTCATAAAATAACTACAATTTCTAATTTAATTTGCCTCGGTTTAGTCTCCACCAGCGCTTACGAGACACTCGTATGGAACTATGTCTTGTGCCGTCTCCCGGGCCGACCATTGAGATAATAGCACTCAATACCACTGAATACCCGATTCTATTGTTATTCCAATTTTAATATAAATAGCCAATATTGATAAACCTAACAAACTATCATAGTATGCTGTACCATTTTTATCCCTTTTTCAAAGAGCCTTTACCATTAGAAGATAATCGAACTTGCTTATAGCGGTTTGATGGAGCTTGTTAAGACGCACATTTTAG
>JAQIXC010000195.1:0-39880 GCA_034697605.1 Metabelba pulverosa | reverse complement strand
GCGAGTGAAGTCGCGTCGGGAATGAAATACTTAGAGACGTTAGGCTATGTCCACAAAGACATCGCCGCCCGGAATGTCGTCGTCTATACGCGGAATCTGGTCATCAAAATCGGCGATTCGGGTGCCTATGACGTGGCCAACAAAAACGATTACATCAATGGTATGGCGATTCGGTGGGCGAGCGCCGAGACCCTAATCCACGGCCAGTACACCACCAAATCGGACGTCTATTCATTCGGTGTTACGCTTTGGGAAATATTGACGTATTGTTCGCTAAAGCCTTTCCACAACTTAGACGACCAGTCATTCCTCAAAGCAGTCGTTGCTATCTATGAACAAACGGCTAATACAGTAAGTGTTTAGCCAATAAAATGACATGATTAGTTTTACATTTAATCACTCTAAATTCATTATTAAAGCAAGTTTTAAAAACGAGTTAATTTAAACTTAATATTACTTTTGTTATTTTCATCTGTGTAGTCAAAAACATTTGAATAATATTTTGATTTACTTTAGTTAGAATGAAAAATAATTTCGAAATTGCTTCTACTTTTAGCTAGCTATTTTAACGATTAATAATTAGATTTAGTCATTTACTAAAACAAATATTAGACTGCAAAAACAATTTATATTTAGTGAAGTAATTGTAAACTAATCGATAAATAAACTATTTTTTAATGAATGATAATTAAAAATATATTAATTATTAATTAAACAATTAGTTTAGAACAGCAATTATATTTTCATTCAATAAAAACACCCAAATGTCGAATATTATGATAAATTTTTGCTATTTTTCTTTTAACACTGAGAACACAATTTATTTCTATTATTTACGATTTGTTTTAATACTTTTTATATTGACTTAATATCGGACTCAAGAGCTTTGTTGTCTCTTCCCGTCAATAGGAGTGCACTTATAAAGACATTTATTACCACCCGTTCAGCGACGACAGCAGTCAACGCATTCTCGCGCAGCCCCGGCCTGACGGCTGTCCCGAAGAGATCTACGATCTGATGCTCGACTGCTGGCAAACGAACGACAGTTCGCGGCCGACGTTTCGCGAAATCTCGCTTTTCTTGAATCGAAAGACTCTCGGCTTTCAGAAACCGATTCAAATCTAAAGCGAATTTATTCGACGAGTTCTCAGCTCTCACTCCAAGACATGACTTTTACATTGATATTAAAAATATTGTTAATTCAATACAATTTTAATTCATAATTACAAAGCACTTACTGATAGACCTATGCCTTATCCATCGGTTTTGCGGAACAGTTGACTCGATTCACAAGAATTTTCGATAATATTTACAATATATTGAGTTTTTTGCGATAATTTAAACTCAATTTTTAATCGATTTGTATATTACAACCGCTTATAGAATATTATGTCTATGACTGAGAAACTAAAGCCGAAAACTGAGAAGTGTTTGTAAATAGCGATTGAATATCAGAAGACAATCCGGAAATCACTCACGTCTTGTGTCGCACCAAAAGTGAACTTTTATTTCATAAAACAAAACAAAATGTTTAAAGTTTTTATATGAAAATACAATTTATTCTAATTTTTGTAACAAATAGTTTGTGATCTGAATGCATGTATAATAATTCGATGTAAAAATATGTAATAAAACAAAAATAAATTTTACCACTAAATACTGTTTTAGATTATTAATTTAAACATTATAGAAAATAAAAAATGAATATATTTACTATGAGTAGATGTTCATTAAATATCAGTATAACATTAAACATCTTAAAAATCTCATAGTCTCATTGGCCCATTGGTAATATGTGCGATTATGACGGCCTGATCACTGGTTCAAATCCAACATGATATTTTTATTTTTTATTTTTAGCTCCGAATAATGTGATATTATTTGATAATAAACTAGATTTTGCAAAAATATCAAAAATCGAGTCTCACTCCAGACTCGATCTCTCGGCGCATAGATATGTTCTAAATGAATAGGCGATCGCTCTGACCACTCGGCCATCTGAGCATTGTACATTTACTCACTCTACACTTCTGCTTGTGGGAAAGTTAGGACTTAGTGAAATTTTTGGTGAAAAAACAAATAATTAATACAATTATTACAAATATATTTGTTTTATAAAACCAAATTATTTGTGAAATACGTTTTGGGTATTATTTTAATATTTAATCATGTTAAAAATTCTAGTATTTAAACTTATTTATTGATAAGACTGTATTTTAATTAATACAGATAAAAATTTAATACAATGTTATTTTGGAATTTCTTTATAATACATAGTTTATAATTTTTAAAAAGTACAGCATAAGTAAATCTTAATGTATTAAGATTAAATTATAACAGACAAGCAAATTTTAAATACGATAAAAATAATATTACGGTGTCTGTTTCTTAAATTTATTTATTTAATTCTTAGGTTAATGAATGGTGAATTAAATGACTGCAAAACAAATGATTGCAATAATTCGCATCAATTAAGTGCTGAGAACTGGAATCGAAACGATTGGTTCGCTTTTCCAAATCAATTAGATTTGAATTTAGGATAATATGAACCGAAACAGCGATTGTGTGTTCAGTCGATAGGCTTAAGAAATTAGGCTTCGCTTCGATTGTTCGCTAAAACTAGTCGTTCGGAAAACAATCGCTAAAATAAATATATGGGTTAAACACTAAAAGTTTACCCACTCACATATTTAACATGATAAATAGATGACTTATGAGAAACTCTCAAGCTAACTACAGTATAACTTACATTATAAACATTATTTAAAGTGCAGTTAAAGAATTTAAAGTGTATAAATTTAACCCAGTTACTTATTAAGAATCTAAACTGTAGAATTTGTGGCGCACTCTCTCCACCGAAAGTAACAATATATTTCTCAACTGTAAACTATTATACGATATGAGCGAAAATGTTCTGTGTAAGATTTGAGGCATTAAATAAATAGTGACATGGTAGTAGGAAAACATTTTTGGGGGAAAAATAGAACTTCATTTAACCGATTGAATATTGAAGAGCGAACTCCAGCCGTACTGTACATCTGCAGCGAGAACTGGCATTCATCACAAATGGGCAAAAGTTGTAGCATGTCACATTCGTGATGTCTAACTCTACCTCATTATAATCGGGTGTCATATGTGAGCGCACGTCCTCTTTTCACATGCAGTCATCGTCGTAGCCTTTAATTTCACTGCTCTTTCGGTGCGCTTTTAATCCGTTCCCCCGTTTCGGTGCGAGCCGTCAGCAGCAGCTCCAGTAGTGGCGCAGTTGACTCAAAACGACTGGTGATGTGCGACTAAAAGCCCGTTTCGAACGCCAGTCGCTGACTGAGCGCCAGACCTCCGCTGCGAAGGCGGACAGCGCTTGAGCCGCGCTTTTGCGGGTTTTCTACGGAAACATTGGTTGAGTCGGAAATTCACAGGAAATCGGCGGAAATTTTTACAATACATAACTCGTTTTTCACTACAAAGTCTGTTTGCGAAATTGAGAATGCTTAAATTTTGCCAAATTATATGGATGCGCTCAACTTACTTGTTAGCCGCTTTCAAGGTTGCACTTTATCACGCTAACATCTCAAACAATTGCAAAGTTTACATTTTGCTAATTAATTTTATCAAGATAATTACAGAGAGCGAAATGACATGTTATTTTTATAAATTGATCGAGTTGTAGTTCGGAAGTAGCTTTAAACTTTTATTCATGAGATAAGTGTAGAATTCCATTAATATTTGTTTAATTAATCAATTAGTTGTAAAACTTTTTCTCCTCTAATGTATAATTTTCTTAAGTTTCAACGAAAACGAACTGACTTTTAGATAAAAAGTTCAATTTTTTGTGTTGTGTTAACGAGTAACTGTCTAGTTTTATACCGCGGAGTTAGAGTGCAGCGTAATCAGACTAAATGAGTCAATATTTTTAGCTAAAAAGATTAAATATTTAATAAATTTTAATTAGTAGATTTTGTCACAAGTAATTATGTTATGCTTAAATGTTTAGATAAAATTTTAACAGTTAGCAAGTACAAGTTAAAAAAATTAGCAAATTTATGATTTCAACATGTATTTAACAATATTCCAATAATATATTTCTAAATTTAACAAAAATAGATGTTTTACTGTTCAATTAAAAAAAACAATTTTACAATGCAACTCTAATTAATTTTTTAGATAATTTGTTATTAATATATTATTTAATATAAATAGTAAATATAATTATTTATTTTTTAAACAATTAGAATTTCATTTCAAAATTATAATTATTTTATTCTTGCATTATTGTTTTATATTAATAACTTAATACTATATAACATTATATAAAGCATTATACTATGTACCGTATGTATTATTAAAATTAATATCCATAATTTTTAAAAATTTAGTAACAGTTCGTTGATCATCCAGGTCAAATGTTTCAATTGTTAAAAGCTACAAGGTTTATCCGCGCAAATAATCTGTAAATTTTTATTGTATGAAATTAATCTTAACTTTTAATCGGAATTTTATTTGAAATATCAAAGAGTCTTCAATTAAACGCCAAATTTGTAGCTAATTAGAGTGTCGGCAAAAAGTGTCAAGCGCCTTTTTCGTGCATTTTTCTACAACAATAAATCAATAGATTTATCGATAATTATTTCGCCGACGTATAGCTTAAACGGCATTTAGAGATAAGTCATAAAAATGCGAAACAAACCGTTGCGTTGATGTAATTAAATTTGCGAACAAATAGCACTTTTTCTGCCATCATAGTGCCATGTAACTTCTGATCAATAAATTCGTTTTATAATTACAGCGAAATTTTTTTGACAGTTTATAGAAAAACGTTTAATTAAAATGTCTGAATAATAAGTATAATTATATTGTGACTTAAAATAAAAACAAGTTAGGATGTCTTGTTGAAAATGGCTCATGGCATTTAATGGTCTCGCGATTCTAGCATGTCAAATACTGGCTGCTAATAAGGCGTAATATTTAAAAATGACTTTATACTGCTTCAATTTTAGTTCTTAGTCAGAAAATTTATGCTTAGAAAACCAGATGTGCAAAATTATTATTCTGACGTATAGTAGACTATAAGAATTGAGATAAAATATTGACGAAAATACTGGAAAATTATTTATCAAAAAATGATATTTAAAAACGCAATCGACTGACGAGAGTATAAAGTCGTAGTAAAAGTGTATTACGAGTATTGCAAGTAATGCCAACTCTTAGGGGAATCGAAGTCTAAGTTCGCGTAATATAACAGACAATGGGTTCGCAGAACCGATGCATCACTTGGTTGTCGGTCTATCACAACAAGATATCACTAAATAGTTTTGATGCAGTTTTTCCATAACATTACTGCTATTACTGCCATTAGATTAGTGGCTGAATAGCGAGTGAAAAGTCGACAACACTTGCGAACAGAGCACCGAAGCACACGGTTTAACCCGAATCTCGCCTTTTGTTATAATTCAATACAACTGTATGTATGCCTCGCGTAGGAGAAGAGTCGGAATTAATTAGCAGAACAACAGAAGAGAACATATAATTAGGATTTCGTTATTTATGTCATTCCATGCCTTCAAATGGTGTGACATAAACGAGAGAAGACATTGCAATAATAGCGCCGAACAAGTGCTTCGGTTTCTCAAAAACGATTCAAACGCTGACAAACCGAACGATACGTATTTGGGTTCTGCGACCAGTTGTTCGTCAAAAGCTTATTCACGCGTTTGTGTGCGCCCTGTCATCAGCCCAGTTATGTCGGGCGCCGATACACCACTACATATATCCGAATACTCGGCTTTGCAGCAAAATTCTGAGCTCATCCTAACGAGAGACAAGAGCTGAGCACCGGGAGAGAGAGAGAGAGAGAGAGAGAGAGAGAGAGAGAGAGAGAGAGAGAGAGAACTCTATAAGCAATTTGTTTTATATATTAGATGTAGTGAACACTAAAAGCATATGCCGTACCCATCGCAAGCCCATCGCAAGTCGGCTAATCCCTGGCCAACAACTTTTATATTCAATATTTCAGTTTTATTCCTCACAAAATAGATTTCGTTTTGAGAACACATGTAGTTATTATATACCGTCTGTTTGTACTGTAGTTACCGAATAGAAAGATAGAGTAAAACAAAACCTAAAACTCAAAAATGCTTTTCTCCGCTAATCCGAGTTAAGCTTTTTCTCGTCTCTTCTCCTTTCACTCTATCCGACGTCGACTTACATAAGTTTTTAGGAGACTTAGCGACCCGACCCTACCGGTGCTCAGCAATGTAAACACCGAAATGACTGAAGGGAAAGGCAGCGAAATATAATTATGTTTATACAGACCGAGCGAGCGCTGAGAGCATCGCAATTGTGAGATGAGAGCAATCTTTTCCAAAAACATTAAGGCATTGCTCTGAACAACAATTTTCGAGTTTATTAATGCATATAATGCACAGAAAATAGCGCTTTATTTCACAAAAATTTTTTTTGTCTTTCTATTGCTGTTATTCTTAGAACAGTTTAAATTATTTCGTTTGTTATGAAAAAATTACATGTTGGTTCTAAAAATATAATTACAATATCGGGTTCACAACCGTTTGAGCTTAATTAGAATGAAGAGATTTTAAAATCGCACGAAAAAAAGTAAACATTAATCAACTTTTACCTACAAGTAGTGCTAGAATTTGCAAAAACTTTCTTAAAAATCTGATTTTTCGGCACAAAACGCAAAAAACGTCTTTGAGGAGAAAAAATTGATGGCTTTTCTGCTTAAGGCCACTATATCTCTTCCGAAATATATATACTGTGTAAAATAAACGAGAAGCGATTGATCTGTTTGGCCATTCAGTCCACTTCCATGCCGTCTATTTCTTAGTGTCGACGATTCGGTGGCATGCTCATTTTTCAAATACACCCGAAATCAAAACAAAAATACACAAAAAATATGTTTTTCAATACCGTTTTGTATATAATAAAAAAAATCGTAATTTATATATAAGTTATGTTAAAATATGGCAGAGATTCCTCATAATTGAATTGAGAGGCAGTGAGAAGTGAATGAAAAGAAAATCGGCGAACAAACCAAACGCATAGAGAGTAACACATCTCTCGCAAAAAAATTGTTTTCAATTGAAGGTTTGTGTACAGTATAACAGAACACAATACACAATAACGGCGTTTCTCTCAGTTTTTTCGCTGTCGGCTATATATTCGCCGATATTTATAATTTAATTCACGCTTTTCACCAATGAATTAAAAACCGCAACCGATCGAAGTGTATGTATGTATGTACTGTCTACTCTGCTCTGCTCTGCTCTCTCTCTCTCTCTCTCTCTCTCTCTCTCTCTCTCTCTCTCTCTCTCTCTCTCGCACCCGCACCTCCCGAGCCAGCGCTAGTCTCCCGGTTCTCACAAACCCGAAGTATTACTTATAGTGAACTCATTTTGTTCGTATCGTTCGGAGAATATTATAAATGTTTGGTTTGACGTTATGTTCTCCTCAACAGCTGCTGCTCTCCAATACAATACATGCCTTTGATATCAATCTATTTCAATGCGATATTAGACTAATACTCCCGAAACGGTATCAACAATATTAATAGTAATAAAATAGGAATTTCTTTTTTAGAATACAATTCGCTTATTCTTTGTTTCTTATTTTACACATATTTTTCAATTGCGAATCAAAATATCGTTGAAATAAAAATTCTTTTTATTTTATTTTCAATTATTTTATTGATCGCAGCGAACAGTGAGAGATAAGAGTCCTCTCGTCTCTCACTTACAGTTCTCGAGTCTATTCCAAAGCCGAGAGACCATTGAGAGTAATGTTAAAGAGATTTAGTCGAAAAAATAAGTAGACTGTAGTAGGAGTAGTGCCCGACTGTCAGTTAGCGCGAGTGGGAAAGGAGCGAGATCAATTCATGCCAAACTGTTGTACAGTTATACTGCAATATATATGATATTAGATATACTGTATATGCAGTGTATTTCGAGTTAGCGGTCGTATTATCTGATGTAACAGTTCTTTTCGAGCGCCGAATGAAAAGGCGCTGCACTTTTCGCTACCGGAGCCGAGAAGATATCCTACGGTCTTATAGCGACACAAAACAACATTAAAAAGTGAGAAATCTTTTTGCGCAGACATTGATTCGAATTTTATTTTTTCAATTTCGACTGCGTTTTCGATTTCCAGTTACAGTGAATATCATCTCATTTCGCAAAACGAGAAAATCGTTCTTCAAATTGAGTGAACGAATACTCTTCGACTGTATTATCGGCGAAATTCTTCGCCAAAATAAGATGAATTGGCGGACACGCCCTCCCAATGAGACACACATTTGGCTGAAAAACTGTAATACCTTTTGACTTTCGAAGGCTATGTATGCAGACGTGAAAACATAATTTGAAAATTAGAGAACAAAACGCGAAAAGTAGTGACTGTTTAGTGAAGAGCAGAGAAAAATGATTTCTCAATAGTTATGTTGTCGTAGTCTCGCCGAACAGATTGGTTTTGAGTGTTTCGGCGCGCGATTGATGGCCACGTTTTGAGGGCAAGCGTTAAACACACCGACAGACAGACAGTGGGAACGCATTTCCGAAAGAGAAAAATATTCCGAAACTCATTTCAAAGCCTAAATCGACATAAATATAGATCAGAAGCGAAAGTGTGTCGAAAGTGAATCGGCGTTTGAATGGTTTTGGCGAGTTGTGGCATGCTACAATCATTTGTCAGATAAGGGGCATAAACAGCGTGGCGTACACTAGACACTTCAGAAAATCAAATCCTACATGCTATTTGCGGCGCAATTCTCAAAACTGACAAAATGTTTGTCACATTTCTCGCCCGATATCTGGAGAAAAGAGAATGAATTGAATGTTTGAATGTCTTTCGAGTGTCGGATGTGATTGAAAGCGATGGCCAGACGTAGGCCTTCGATGTGTTTAAAAAAGAAGCGCTGATTGTATTAAACGCATAATAATAGCAGCGAAGAGGCAAAAGGCACAGAAAATGCAATCAAAGTAATAACCCAAACGTTTTGGCAGCTCTTCGGCGCTACAACTGCGGGAAGAGTCGCGACGGCGAGGGGAGAGGATGTGGAGAATATGGAGAGTTTTGGACCGTTTTTGTCGCTCTAATCAAATAAGGTTCGCCTCTCTCTTCATAGGCTTTGATTGATTCAACTCGTTATTACATTTGACATTCAGATGCGATAATCTCCGTCTCCAACAACACGAGTCCACCGATAGGTCTTCCTATCCAAGCAATGATAGTAATAATAATAAAAATAATAACATCGATGAGAGAGAGAGAGAGAGAGAGAGAGAGAGAGAGAGAGAGAGAGAGAGAGAGAGAGAGTCGGGAGAGTCAAGTACATCAAAATCGCGAAAACGTCGAACAGTTATTCCAATGTCTATCGAATCTCTCGCTATCTCTCATTCCTCACACCATAATGTAGTGCCGGCGCTCAGTGTGTTTGCGGCACTAATATCGCACCGAATATATTGCAAAAAGCATTGATTTGGTGCACAGGCAGCCCGGGTGCCACTCTGTCAGCCCTCCGGCGTATTTACATTTACTGTTCGCGAGACTACATTAACTCATTTTGATTTTCGCTCCAAATTTTATATATTTTTCGTACAGTATATCCACTGCCACTCAAGAGTCAACATAATAACCAAAATTCATATCGAAAATTGTATATTTTTCATAACAGAGCAGTACTTGACAAAATTTTAGCAAACTTTATTTTTGCAGCTAAAAGTTTTCTTGTTAATAATGTTTACTTTTGTCAGAACTAACGATTAGTACTTTAGAGCAGAACTTTTTTGCCATGTTTATCAATCTAAATGAAGAAAATAGTTCTAATTGATATAAATCAGTGCTTACAGTGCTGAAAATTCTATACAGTTCGAATTAATTGCTTCAGCTGACTGATTATATTTAAAGAATTTGTGCTTGGCACTCGAAAACGGCAATAATTGCAATGTAAGAATGTATATAAACATGTATTTCGAGACATCGAGACGTAAGTCGTGGCTCGAGCCGTACGGCTGCTGACGACGAGTGGAAAGGCATTCGCTTTCGGGAAACGCATTGATATTTATTTTTTCTGCTCGTCTTTCGTCGCCACTCTTCTCCCGGCCCTCTCCTAATCAAATCGTATTGAGTGTCGACTCACTCGCCGTTCGCCGTCTTCTCAGCTAATATTGAACGTGACTTCGACTCCGATAAGAGATGCCTTCAATTCCTCACAATTTCCTTCGCCCGAGAGTCAAGTGCGCTCTTCCCTCCGCTCTCACCCAGTGCTCGCTCACTCACTACTAGTGCCATATCTCCCTGTGCTCTCTCACCACTGTTTGCTCAACAACGGCATTATATATATTATATTCAGTGAAAAATACTATTTCTGGCGCTCGTCGTCGCGAATATTGAAGCGAAAGAAAAAAGTTTTCGTCGAAATGCAGGAAAAAAAATGAAAATATAAAATCTTAAACGCAGTCTAACAGACAAATAGCACTGTATATAGAATGACAAAAATATTTTACGTTTCGCTTCTACTCCTTAGTCTACTATTAACCCAGAGATGAGTGAACTGCGAGTCTCAGCACTGAGTGCGGAGTCGAGACACAGATTTTGAAAAATGATTTAAACAGACGTTTTCGCAGTCGAAGTCGTTTCGGAGGCATCACTCATATCGAGCCAATTGTTCGCTAGTTTTTTCACTTCACTCTTCTCTCTCTTCTAATCGCTTTTAAAAGTTAATTACATTGAGGTGTGAATGCCGTTCGACACACGAATTGTCTGAACAGAACTAAAATAACTGATTATATCGATACGATTCGGCCGAATAACACGTTCGCCGATTGGTTTCTGGCACTCAATTAACCTCTACGTCAATAAATTTTAACTATTGACAGGTGTTTCGGCCGAAAAATGTACATGCTATGAATATTTTGCACGCGGCTCCGAAAACCTATTTACTCGCATGGGTTAGGAGTTTGGGGATTGGGAGCCCTTCAGAGTAGGCGAAACCACTTTCGAGACGTATTTATTCATTTTCGCCGAGAAATGTGTTGAACACAAAACAAAACAAAAGGCGAGAAATCGTTTCGAAAATACTTCTCTCGTCTCGTGTTTGCGATGTTTGCGATGTTTGAGACGTTTTGAGAACCGAATTGAGAGAAAGAAAAATAAATTTCTACCAAAAAAAATAATTTTTTGTAATGGCATTGAATTTGTGCAGTATAAATACGACTAAAAGCGTTGATATTTTCAAGGGTTTCACTACTCCCTCGTTAATCCGTAAAAGAAAAGATTTTCAAACAGTTTATTCGTTTCCTATTTAGAGCCGAAAATATGTTTGAAATACTTTTTCGACAGTTTTCGGGACAATATGTTTGGAAAATGTTTGCCATAAGTCTTGAAAATATGGATTTGAAGGCAAAAGCTTTATTTGCCTTTGAGATAGACTTCATATTTATATGCAAATCTTAAATGCTATTTCGGGTTTGTACCAAGTAAATTTCCAAAATTGTTTATGACATACTAATAGCCGAAAAAGAATTTTATCCCAATTTTAAACGAACGCCAGATTTGTTTGATAGTCGCGTTCAATAACATCACATCATTTCGAATAATAATTGTTTTATGGCTTAAGTCTAACAAAAATTATCTTGGTACTCGATTAGGAGTTTGAATTTTTGTTTAACTAAACACAAGAATAGCTCTTTTGCTCAAAATTATTACTCCGAAAAAGAGTCTAAAATTAATTTAATAACAGATGACAACAACAAATGTTGGATAAATTTTTGCGGAAAACGTTTGCGAATTATTTATAGCATTTAGAATATCAGAGAAATTGATGCGAAAAGACTGCATAAGTCACGACTCAAATACAGTCTCGGATTGGTTGACAAATGATGACAATTAAAAATGAATGAATAATTTTTTAAAGCCTGTCACTAAAATTAAACTAGATACATAAAATTAAAGCTGAATTTCGCCAATATAATGAAAATTAGAATTAATACTTAGAAAATTATTGCATTTAATTAAAATTTAAATAAAAGATTAATTTGAGTAAAACAAATGCAGAATAATATGCACTTCAATACAAAACGAGTGAATGGGTTTCGAAGTAATTAATTGATTAAAAGGAATGCATTGATTGTTAGATTGAAAGCAAATAACAACAAAAACAAGAAACGATAGAAAGGATTAGAACATTAAGTCTTACAAATCAATAGCTCTAATGTTTGCACTGAAGGTTTTCACATGAATTTACACTGTTCTACATATGCCTGAACTAACCCATTTGTTCCCGTCGTTGTGTGGGATATTGGCGCCGATAGCCGAAGTAGTCGCACATCTTGTGCTCGACGGGTAGAGCCGATTAGCACATAATCATTGGTTTCCTACCGATTAAAAGGGTGTTTAAGATAACCCTTTTCTGGAATAACTTGCGAACAAAGCGGATGAATATGAGTTGCCGTTAACTTCTAACCAGTTCCTCGTCGGATGGCAGGCCTGCAGACCATCCGAATTCTCGCACCAGTAGTGGTCGCGCCAGCGGGTGGGCTGTGCGTAGAGGCTAACAGATTGTCAGCTAAAATCTGCAGTCAATCCGCATTATTTCGGTTGATTAGCCACTTATTATCGGTACAAAAACTAATCTGTGTATTTTGAAAATTAATTAAATGTATAAAATGTGAAATGAATTGTTAAAAGAATGGATTAGTTTAAATTTGTTGAGTTAATGGAATAAACTTGTTATTGTGAAATTATATTTATTTAGCAAAATTTAATCTATTTATAAATGAATTTATAAGATGAATAATATATCTTTTGTAAGTTAGAATTACAAGTTTACAAAGTAACAAAAGCTAAATTGTACTTATTTACACATTTATTCACTACTTATACAATGTTTTTGTAAAGTTTTCAACATTAAAGCTGTATAAAATATGAAAATTAATACAAATTTTTTTATTTGTTGGTTTTTAAAATAAACATATCTCAAAAATTTCTTTTTACTTTTAATTTAATGAAACATTTATGCGTTTTTGCACTCTAAACTAATCCATATACATGTAATAAACATATAATAAAATATAACCAAGATTTATTGCTTTTACAAGAAAATAAAAATACTTTTAAATATTTAATTTTATTGAAAAAAAACGCAAAAAAAAATCAAAATAAAATATTCACAAAATATTCTATTTTTAAGCAAGCCGTTTTAATTTAACACATTTACAATGTATGCAAATTAGAAACACAAACAAAAACTATTACCGGGCGGACAGCAAAGCGAAAATTGCACAGTATAAAAAATAAAAGATATCTTTTCATTCAATTTTAAATTCAATTCATTAGTTGGAAACTCAAGCGAAACGAATTAGGAATCGGAGAACACATAATAGTCGGAACAGAAAAGTAAAAAACGGAAAAAATTCCAAACGCTTTGACGAAAAATATTATACGAAATCAGTTTAAATTTGATTGTATTTCCACTGCTTTTGTTAACGACTTCATTGATCGCAATTGCGAACAACACTTCTCATCGCTGCGAGAAAATCGTAGCCAAAAATGCAAATGTACATGGCACTCAAGAAAAGGCCAATAAAACCGAATTGATATCTTAATTATCTTTCAACAGAATATAATTTAGAATTCTTTGCAATTAAACCAAATTTTAATTAACAATAATTGCGTCGAATTGTGTCAACTAATTGAAAAAGTTTCGCCAAATTCAACCAAATGGGCGATAATCTCAATAACATATAACACAACTAAATCTTATCAACGCTTTAAACTAAACTCTCATTTAAAGCGAAAAGATTGTATGTGTGGAGGGGTTAGCGGGGTTTGTGGGGTTGGGTTGCGATCGCCTTGGGTTCAGATCACTGGCTCGACAAGAGGTGTAACACAGCATCGGGAGAGCGAAGCCTCTGTTAAAGTGAAGAAAAAAAGTTTTTTAACTAAAGGCACAAAAAATGGATTTAAAATTGAATGAAAAATCCGGCGAATGAATGGAAAAGCAAAAGCGATCGCAGAATAGCATTAGCGGTGAAAAGCGAGACGTTTTCGCGAGACTATTGAATCGGTTCGTAAAAAATGTTTGAAAATGTTTGGCTCTGTTTGATGAGGAACTGGAGCCGAAATAATACGTATAAATGCTTGGAAATCGAGGCCCTAATCAGCGCCGACCCCAAGCAACAGGATGTTTGTCAGGGCTGTCGTCGCACTGTAATCCGCACCATAGAGGTGGCCGGTGTATGCATGCTAAAATACAAGTCCCTGTGCTGTGCAAGTCGTGCAGCTTTTCAATTGGGTTTCAATTGAAGTCACATTTTTTTGTAATATCATAAAAAATTTATTCTTAAGGTTTATTCTGAAGGTTGTCGGGGAGAGCGAGGGGGCCGGGAGGGACCGACAGCGAGACCTGACTTGTACTGTATGTCACTCATCGGTATGTTCGACATCGCATTTGTGTGCAATATATTGACTGCAAGAATAAAAAGTTGACTTCAATTTCAATTCATAATTGAAAAGCAATCGCAAACCGAATGAAACAATCGATTCGTCTTCGAGACTTCAAACGAAATTCTTATTTCACTTTTTACTCCGAAAACCCAATAATCAGTGCAACGAATGGGGAATATATTTCAGATTAATATTAAATGTTAAGACATTACCCGTATTTACTAACACTTTAACGACAAACATGCCAATTTAATTTAGACATTACGCTGTTTTTTCTCCGTTTGGTAATAACTAAATAAAAAACTCTTCGAAACAAGAATTTCGGCAAAAAATATCTGGAATTCAAGTATTGCATTGAAAAGAAAATATTCCGAAAAAAACTTCAAAATTTATTCAATTGAATAAATAAAATGCGAATAATAAGTGGAGAGGTATTTGATGAGAAACTAAAGGGAAATAGATATCTGGGCGAACGGCGGTGTCAGTAAACTCGGGTAGCCGAGCACCCGTACCAACTAATGTCATAATATTTAGTAATGGTTCGGTTGGTTGTAAAGCACGACCAGCTCTGCTATTATCGCAAATAGCAAAGTGTGTTCGCAATGCTGTGTCCACTCAACGCATCTAACTTTTATACACTGTATATATTGATGTATACGCGACTGTCAGTTGAATGGTATTGAAACGAAATGTTTCTGAACGAACACTACGTGCCAGAGATGTCGGGAAATGGGAGAAAATGCTGGAAATAGCTATAGAATGCAGTCATCGCTCGCATTGATTTCGAGCCCATTATTATGTATGGATATACGGCGTGCAGTGCGAGAGCGCATCACACAAACCATTGTATCTCTTATTTGTTTTCTCAACCGTGAACTCTCCACTACTCCTCTACACAGTATATTTCACCACTTCTTGAGTCCAACATTTCTCAACAACATCTTCTCCATTCGTCGCCTATTGTTCGCCAGAAAACCATCAGAAGTGGCTCTACTGTGGGCTCTACTGTGGCTTTTGTTCCGCTATTACAGTGAACTGCGACTACGATGTGAACACAAACTCCAATACACAACCCATACAACCCATACAACTCATGTCACTTATATTTATAGTCATCGCCTCTCAGCGCCCATTCATTCCGTCTTTGCATCACTTAATCTATGATTATTTTTATGCCTAATATTTTCTTATAATCCATGTAATTCATGTTAAAAAAACTACTCATTTTTTCTCCGCTATTCTATTATTATTATATTAAAGCCTTTTTTCTATTAATTATAAATATTATGGTTTTATGAATAGCGAAGCAGTAATTTTAGTAATAAATATACAATGTAATGTTGAAAAAACAATGTTAACGCCGTATGAAAAATTAGGAACAGATGCCGGAGCTGTTGGAGATGCTGGCGATGGTTGGAGAGACGTAAGCATATAATACCCATTTAGTTATGCTTCGATGCAATCGAAGCGAATTATGGGCTGACATCGGATCCGATACGATATCGTCGACTCGTTTTCAGAGCTAATATTCGCTACAAATCTCTCAAAAATTATTTGTCAATTGGGGTCTCGAAATGGTTGAGGCATTAGATTCTCGAGTGCTCTCCGCACCCGTACCATCCATACGCGCGCACGAGTATGTATTTATCATTAGGAGAGTGTGAGAGCACCGGCAGACGATGTGTTCTATTAGCGAACGCATTGCTGCGTAAGTTTCGCTGGGATTGAGATATGCAATGCATGTGCAGAAGTGCCGTTCCTACGCATTATCGGCGACCGGGAGTGCAGGGCATCCCTGGCCAGAGATACGAATATCTAGTTTATGACTCATTGGAAGGCATTCTTGTATTTAAGGCTCTTTAGTCGCAGTTTTATTCGTTATATTCTATTAAAAGATTGCAAATTCACATCGCCTTAGGATTAGACAAAACAAGCGATCAGTCGATACGTAACTTAAAAGGATTTACTCTTATTATGCAGTTTTCAGTTTTAAAAATTACTGTACAGTCGGCCGTCGATCCGGTTCTCTCTCTTCTCTTTTGAAAATTTGATTAATGGATCGAAAAGTTTGAATTATATCTGAAAAGTATAGAAAGTTTGCGAATATTGAAAATACATAGTTTAAAATTTTATAATGTATAGGGAGAGAGAGAGAGAGAGAGAGAGAGAGAGAGAGAGAGAGAGCAGAATAGAGAGCAGCGGTACGAATGATATTAAGCCATACATTAAAGGATCAATTTTTTTACATTACAACGAATTTCTCAAAACTTGTTCTATTATTGAGATTAAAATAATATTAACAGCATTTGGTCGGAAAATGTGATGAGGAGTGGAAACGGATGAGTGGTATCGGGAAAACAAAATAAAAGCAAAAATAGTACTAATAATTGGGAGAAAAAAGCTGATCAAATAGAGAGGCAAAGAGAGTAAAAGCCAAATACGCTAATGGAAGTCATAGAAAAAATTGCATTCAATCTAAATATCATAATAGAAATAATAATAATAAAAACATAAGCGACGGATAAATAGAGCGAAAGAGAGGCACTCTCTTCGCCGATGCGATAGACTCCGGGTTTTCGCGTTAAACACAACCGAACCGTTCATTTGAATTGATAGCGAATTGAAAGGATCGGCGATTTCGGCGAACACTGCGCCGAACATCTGTAGCGCTTTTCAAACACAAAACAGTTCATAACTATTGTGTCGAACCGTTTCTCTCGACGCATATCTGCGCCTAAATTCTGGGCTTTTTCTCTGTCTCTCTCTGTGTCTCTGTTTAGTGCGATCGAGAGCTTCGCCAAATATTTGCCAAGATCGTTTTGTAAGGCTTCCCCAGAACCGAAATTTATTGAAGGCTATCGAGAGTCGTGTCTTTTATTCTAAGCTATACTTTAAATTTTTTATTTTAAACTTGCTATTCGCGTCTGAGTGCACGTCTAGAGTGCCCCGAATTCCCTACACTTACCTCAAAAAACGTTTCGATTTGATTGAAGACTCGGAACGCAATGTCAACAAAAGACAAGACACACGAAAATGAGCCCAAATTAATAGCTATGTTTGCCATGCATCAATCTTTGCGAACATTGGGAGGTCTTCCCCCCCCCCCCCAGTTGTCGGTGGGGACCGGGAGGGGAGTGGAGCAAACGGCCCAATACTCTACCTCTCGTTTCGGAGTTACACTCATTCCTCTTATTGTGCGCTTTGTAGACATGATATTAAAAGTATTGACATTAGTCCAGACTTTTACCAAATTACTTATTCCAAATAAAATGCAAAGTATAAAATGTTATTAAATCATTCTTTAAATTATTTTGCAAATAAATTTTATCATATTTAAAATTTACATGCTCAAACATTATGACTAATAATGCCTAGTTTATACTATTAAGATAGTTTGTTTAATAGGAAATCAATTTATGCATAGTTAATTGCCGTAATTACGTGTAATCGAGATAATAAATCTGAAATAATTTGTTTTGAGAAATAATATTTAGAAATTGGTTTCAAAAATATTTTCCGAATCGATGTTTGGAAGCGAACGACGAGACGATTGAAGCGAATTGAATGCGGAATAAGCGTTGACTAACGAGTGAGAATAGACAGATATATTGTGTATAGATATACTGTGTGCAGATATACTGTGTACTGTATATATTGTAGACAAAGATATTGATTATTTTCAGAGCATATGCATTGGGATATAAATTTAATTCAGGTTTCGGTTTAGGGAAAGAGATAAACAGCGAACAGATCGGAGACAACAAGTCTTGCGTTTAATTTAAACACAAGAGATATAGTCTATAGCTGTGAGCGACTCGAGAGGGAGAGAGTGAGTGCGCGAGAGATGGAGAGAAAGGGAGAGAATAAAAGAGAGACAAAAGGGATATCCAAACACAATATGCTATTCGAGAGCTTACATAACAATCTTATTGTGGTTTTCGCTTGTTTTGCTTATATCGACACATATTTTCGATAACTCTTCGATGCAATCAATTTTTTGCCGAATAATAGATGCAAATATTGAACATGCTTATATGAGAGAATTAATATAAGCGTCGTTGTTTGTTCTGTGCAACTCTCGAGCGCCCAGACATCTGCCAAAAAGTTTTCGGCTGTACTCGCGCTCCGGCAACCCATTTATCAAACCCTACCATACCTTCCGAATGAGTTCATTCCCTCATTACGAGACATACTATACTGAACGCGAATATTAAGTTTTAGGCGAAAAATGTTTTGCCATTATATTAAAAACTCAAAATTGAATACATTTTTCATTTCGACAAAATATAAACCACAGAATCAAATGCATTCTTTCGAACGCTTTCGCGATTCTCTGCCAAGAATTGAGTTTAAATAAGAAATTTAATCTAAATTTTGTTCGTTTTTGATAAATCTGGTTTGAATGAGAGATTTATTTTTGCAACATGTCAAATACTATTCGACGCGTTTTGTTATCTAGTTACTTTATTTTTACACATTTGATTTATTTTCAGTAATTATTCCGGGTTAATAATTTGTTGCCAAATTTAATTACTATATTTTAGGATTGTATAAAAACAAAAATACATTTAACAAATTATATAAAAATAAATTTACAACATATTTAATTAATGGTAATTTAATTTACAGTGTTTTCATTAAACATGCAATTAAATTTGGATATATAATATTGTACAACTTTCGATTTATGTTTTTAGTTTTTAATTATATCTATTAATTATTTTTTAAATCACCAAAACAAAATTAATTAAAATTGTATTAATTATGCAAATTTCAAGCACCTTCAATTTTTAAAAATTTAATTAAACTAATAAATTATAAAATTATAGATGGCAAAAATAATTTTTACGAAATTTATGCAAATAATAATAAGGTTTGAAAAGTAATTATTACGTTCACTTCAATATTACTTCTTGCATGAACATTAGCATGTATATAATATTCTATGTAATTAGCAAACATAAACACAAAAATTCCGAACTATAGCATGGTTTAAATAGCTGTCGACAAACCAGGTTTAGAATGTATTTTATTTTTGCGAAAAGAAGTTACAAATAATGCGAACAAATATTGTTTATGTGAAACGAATCCGTAAAAGTAGTTTCACGGCATTGCATGGCATCAGAAAAATGTTTAGATTTCTGGTTTCGAAAATAGTTTCGTGAAAATTGATATTCTCGTTGAAGAATATATAATTAGCCTGTATATTTATTTATTTGCGTTTGCCATTACTCAACAGCTTAACGATTTGCAGTGAAATAATTACAGGCAATGGCACTAAACATTGACTAAATAGACTGCAGAATTTAAGTCTTGTTATGCAACTCATACGCGATTCGGTGCTTGAATTCAATTGTCTGTTGAGATAATCGATTGGAACTACTAGTGATCGAACAGAATCTGAAGTACACTTAACCTATTTTGCCAAAAGTGCTGCTCAAACGTAAATTTCATACAGTATATCAAATCTGAAAATTCTTTCTAAATTTTATAAAGCTACTGTACACTAACTAAAATTGTACAGTGCATTAAAAGTGCTGTTCAATCATCGGTAAAGTTTGTAAAGTAGGGAAAAAAGTTTTCTCAACGATTAGAAACGCGTATTCGCATCACTCGATTACACACAAGACTCCTAGTCTTGAGTTTATTAAAGTGTCACAAATTATATCATCAAATGTTTGGATGAGTTTCGGAATCTCAACACAGATTTATATCATTGCGTAGAGCGACGGATGAGACGTTCGCCCAAACTATTTGTTTAGTTAAAACATATTGCGTTAAAATTAGCTCAACATCTCATCAGCGCCTCAAAGCATGTGTGCAAACAGTTTCTCATCCGCGAGAGCGAGAGTCAAGTCCTACTACCAGTCCTACTGCCAGTCCTACTATTGCCGCTCATTAGGCTTCGAGAAGCACTGATAGGGCTTAAGCGGGCAATCAGTGCACCGAACGATCAGCACATGTATTGCGAGCAGACATTGAGCCCAAACAACGGCTAATGTCTCATAAGATTAGATCTGTTTGTGGTCGACACACATACGCCAACCCCTTTCGCACAGACCTAACGCATAGACCCAACACATCGACTCTCGATAACACTTTATTGTTCGCACTTATCGACAAACTTTCACTTTTACGCCCAACTTCACCGATAAAACACCCGAAAACTTCGCTTAATCTCTATTTCAAAACCTGGTTTATATGAAAAGATAGACTGTCGTAAAGCAAATTTCTTCTTGCTATTTTATATCCGCATAAAATTTAATAAAACATTTCTTTTCCCAAATTATGTATTTTTAGTTACAATTTGTTTGCGAAATATTTGCTGAAAAGTAAGACTTGAGTCGAAAGTAGTTATGAGTTTTGCGCCAAAAATCTCTTTAACGCGAAAGGAAGTAAAGCATAAAAATTGTTGAAAAGACATAAAAAGTTTTTATTCTTGTATTCAATTTCGAGTTTAAGTCGACGTTCAGTCATAACAGTTATAAACGCAGTCTTCAGTCACAGTGTATGCAAACATCTAGTACTACGAACTCATAAAAACATGAATTTATTCGCAAATTGTTTCTTCGGAAACAATTAAACCGAAAAAAACGACTTCAACTGCAGTTGTTTTGCGCCGAAAATTCGATGCAATTTAACGAAAATTTTGTTTTCAGTAATAAATTAAATCAAACGTTAGTTACGGCTAACGAGTGCAACGAATTAGTAATCTCTTTAAATGGCAATAAATTTGTTTGAAAAGCGAATTATTTGTCGCTTTCGGGTTCCGCGCACTGTCTTCGGGCAGACATTTGAATTGAGTCACAAAACTCTTTACCCAAACGTTTCAATTTAATTGCTGCGCGATATTCAAGCGTCGAATTCAATTTGGATGAAAAATCGGCGCTTTTAACGCAAATTACACTGAAATTAGATCGAACTGAGAGGTAGAGCCGCGAAATGTATGCAACAATTCACTGCTCGGCCATTGAATTGTATTGTTCGGATCAGTCGGTGCACTACATATTTGCAAACACACGTCAACTGTTGTAACAGTTAACGTGTTTTCCAGTCTTTGCGGTGATTTTCGACGACTACTACCTCTTCAGTCGATGATTTGGCGGAAGTTTTCTAAATAGAAAATTCAGACATTAATCAGAGTCTCTCCCAAATGAAAAAAGTACAATGCACATTTCTTTTATGATAGCCTCATATAATTGATGTGCGACTGATCGACGGCAGATGTTCGGCCGGACTGGCCAGTCGTATGCCCAGTCGGCCAGACATGTGATTTGCAAATTAGCGCCGAATTCCCTAATAATCAGAACAATAATAATAATTTGTTTCGAGTTTTTGGGCGAAAACGACTCAATCCGTGATAAGACGGATGAGGAGTCGAACGGAATATAACAGTTGTTTTCGCAACTGATTAAACATTTGTGCCGTTAATCAGACCTGACTTTTGGCACTCAATCCAAACCAATAAATTTTATGACTTCTGGCGTAAAAGTTCGGCTCTAATCACAGACTCCCGGCCCCAGACACTGGCGCTTTCGCTCAGACTCTCAAATACCACTAAATATCTATTCGACAAAAAAGTTGTAAAATTGCCATTAATTTCGCGAAAATTATTTTTATCGCTTAATCTCTCGTCGACGCGATTTCGAGAACTAATAATTAATTATTTGATTTCTCAGTATATTCTTTGAAAGTATATTTTTACAAAGTACAAAGTTGGTTTTTCTCTAAAATTACCCCAAATATACCAAAAATCTAATACAAACATCCAATTAAATTGCGATGAAATTGTTGTAAACAAATTTGGCGAACGATTTCGCGTTCGATTAGAATGTAAATATTTTGCTTTACAATGCAAATAAATAAACAATGTACAAACTGGGTTGAAAAATAAGTTCGTTTTTCTGCAAACAAAAAGTCATAAATAAATATTCTGTACAAAAAGTACTGTAAGAAACACATAGTGTTTGAGAGAGAGAATAGAAATGTCAGTTCAAGTGAGGCCGGGATGGGAGCAGATGATGGTTAGGGCCGAAGCCGAGCAGCAGCTGTAGGAGTCATTTGAAGAGCACATAGAGTACACACACTCTCTCGAAGTCACCCTTTTTTTTAATCGCTTTTCGCGAATGAGAATTGAAATCAATTTGAATGCAAAGTATTCGCAAAAAAGCGAATATTGTGTTCATATAAACGAGTTCTGCAAACGATCGTTGATTACAGATATTCGCGGTTTTAATGACCGCTTATTACAGTTGCGAACGCTTTTCGAGTCTCAAAACTTACGCCGAAATTCGGTTTTAATATGTTTTTGAAATTTTTATATCTTTTTCTTATATCCGTTAATACGAATCGTATGTAAAACATATGATTTGTTTGTCTTTATTGCCGAACATTTGCGCAAAACTACTCTTAAATATCGGAATAAAATCTGATTTTAATGCAGTTTTACGATTGAATTGTCGATATTTCTCATAATTAGGCATTAATTTTAATAAGATTAATTCTGTTATATTAATATTATACATATCAATAAAATTACTAGCAAAATATTAAATGTAGACATATGATAATTTTGTCAACAAAAAAATTAAGCAAGTTTAAAACATTATTCGATAAAATCAGAAGAAATTTAAAATACATTTTTGATATAAAAAATTAAACAAACTATTGATTTTAAGGCACACTTGAAAAGTATTGATAAAATGATTGATTGGATTAAAAAACACAAAAAATAGTTAATTTATAGGAATTGAAGAGAAAAAACATTTTAAGATAAGTTCGCAAACGGTATACACTCTACCGATGACTGGACGGGTCGGCACTATATGTTCACTCAGAAGAAGGTTTCACTCGAGAGGGGGTTCATCGCATCGGAGGTTAGAGTGTACTGACGGGTAGGGGCAAGTGTTAGCGCAAATTCGGAATAATTGTGTACCAAATCAACGATATATTTAAACATTATGTATACCAAAAATTAGCGGCGAATCTCCGGCCGTTCGGCCGCAATGAGAGGTCAAATTCGGCGAATGTTAAGCTTGTTATGTATAAGTGAAGCAATAGACTGTATATCTGTGCAGTCTATTGCTATTGCTATGCATTGAATGCAGTGTACAGTACATTGCCATTCAAAAGCTATGCAGTAATACCACACAAAACTTGAAAATTAAACCCTATTTGCGGTAACACTTAACCCGCCCTTACCTGTGAAGGTAAGACATGTTTGAGATAATCGATACATAAGAATAGAAAACATTGAAACAAACCATTGGTTAGAATATAATTGAATGGAAAACATAATAAACATAATTAACGTTAAGTAGAGATTAAAGCGAAAAGAGATGAGAGTTTGGAAGCGTTGGTAAGTGTCGGCCAATCGGGTGTAGCGGACAGTGAGGACTAACTCATATCAGAGATGATTTCGATGAGAATGGTGTTACAGGTCGGGCACGAGTAGCCGCGCAACGGATGCCCGCACTCGCCCACGCAGTAGATGTGGCCATTGCCGCACTTGAAAAACTTGAGTCCCGGGCCGAGCGCCGCCAACACCTGCTCCCTCTCCTCGGCCGACATATTCGACCAGATCTTGAACTCGAATCGAGGCATCGCTTCCGCTATCGTTTCCGTCGGTCTCTAATCGACTTAATTCACAATCGATTTGTTTAATCAATTAATTGCTTTCAATCCAATTGTTTGGGGCTTTGCGTCGATTACACAGTCTATAAAAAAGCGATGCAATCGATGCCATACCTCCTCTCACTGTCTCCGCTAGTGATCAACGCATTCATTGATTAAAAAAAAGTTTTTCCTATTTTTTTCTAATTAACGAAATTTGTTTTTTAATTTGTTTTTTAATTTTCTCTAATTTGTTTTTATGCGCGTCAATTTGATTTGCGAGCATGATAAATTATTGCTCAATTAGTAGGCTGATTAATTAATTAATCAAGATTAAAGTAGTGTTTTATAAGTTTGCGTTTGTGGTCATCACTATTTGTCAATTGTTTGAACTCATGACTCAGACATTGGAATCTCACAGTCAGACAGACATACAGTAAATATTGATGAATTTGCACTGTTTATAAAAATACATTAAAATAATACCGTAATATAAGACTGCACAGAACTGTATAAAATTTATTGTACTGTATAAATGATAGCTTAAAGAGACAGCACTTGAAACGCTGACAAATGTTTTAAAGAGTTTTGATCTATGGTTTCAAACATTTGAGTGCATTTCGGAAAATTCGCTTCAATTATGCCGTAAATATAAGTCCCATTTATGCATGATAATTGTACATCACTGACTAGTTCAATTAAATTAAGCGTGCTTATTATATGCATATGTGAAAATATAAAATCAATTATTGAAATGAATTTATTCCGTATTATAAAAATGTTTTTTATGAATATAAATCACTTTTCAATTTGAATTTAATATTTGTTTAATAGTATTAGAAAAACATTTTATATACGAAAATATTTTTTAAATTGAAATATATTTTTGATATTATTGGAAAATATAAGCTATGTTTAGAATTATGTTTCGATGCTGTGTATCATTATTCAATTTTTGTTATCTATTTTTGATCATTATATGTAAAAGTATTGTTCGAATAAAAACTTCTGCTTTTATACACACTTTTCAAACAAAATTTTAAAACAAATAAAACTATTTTTATATAAATATTTAATTTTTAATATACAAGTATTTTATTTGACATGTATTTTTAGCAAGTAGTTTCTTCTTTATTTAGAATATTGATATTAAATTTGATATATAAAAAAATACTTTAGAAGTTTTGTTTAGAAAAAGTATATACAGTATAAATAAATCTGTCTAAAAGATAAAAAGTGATAAATAAGTATAATTTTTTACAAATAATAATCTGAGGAAAAGCGCGTCGAAAATCTTCGCCCAATCTTCCTGTTCTTAATGCACTGCATATTCCGGCTGCCAGTGCTCTCTGCCTACTCGTGCCGGCGCTCCTCACCGAACAGTAGTTAACAGTTAGAGCACAAGTAGTTCTTCACTGAACTTCATAATAAATGCGATCACAAGTGAAGTGAACTTCTCGTTCGCTTGCGATCAGAATCTCCGCTAACCCTCTATTCAGACATACGTTAAGAGACTTTGCATTGAATGCAAAAAAGAGAGAAAATATTTATTGATTTGAAAAGACGGAGAAAATCGCGATAATTGTGTTATCATGTCTTCAGACGATTTCTATTTTAGCCGCAAAGTGTTGCGACTCTTTTCGCGGAATAAAAAAATTCTTTTAAGAATAGGAGAGAAGAAAAAGTTGCGAAGAATTTCGTTTTGAGCGCAAAATTCGTTTTTTCTATTCGTTAGGAAGTTTCGCATCAAAAATGACAATTTGTTTCGTACGGAATGATGAATTGCATTCGTTGTGAGTAATTGCTTTCGAATGCATTCCCGCAATAAGCGATCGGTAGGAGGAAAACGCGTTTCTCAAAAGTGCCTTTGTACATTGTGCCACTGTGCTGCTGCATTTTTAATCTATTCTAATTTTATATATACCAAACATTTGTGTTTTGCTTTAATAAGTTGTTTTTGATGTTTTTGACTGCCCTTCTCTGCTAATCCTTTTGTTAGTCTAATTAATTAAAATTTAATCAGTGTAATCAAGCCCTTGTGCCGCATAGAAGAATAAGTCGACTGTTTCGTTGTTTTTATCCGCTCATTGCACAAACTGCATCGTAATGTACATGCTAAAGTTGCTTAAAAATCAATTTATAATTTTGTTCGAGACATCTGTCTTCCCGTCAACTGTTCGCTTGTTTATTGACTTTTATGACAAAACAATGGTTTGGAATCAGAGTTTGTTTTATACTTTATACTGTAGCTTTTTCCACTCGAATAATGACCAGAATTTAGCCAAAGGATCGAAATAAAAACTTTTGCAAACAATTTGTTAAAAAACAGTAAAACTGAAAACTTTTTTTTCGCAAAACAAATTGTTTTTGTTTTTTCATTAATAAGAAAACATCTAAATTAACTCGACTTTAATGTTAGCGCAAACAGCAAATGTAAATCACGTTTTTATAAACAAATTATGAAATTTTTTCAGAAAATTTTTATTAATACCAAGAGATTAATGACGAAAATATATTTCATTAATAACTTTATTTTCATTAACTAAATAAAAAATTTATTTCAAAAGAAAACAAAATTTAAATTAATCTCAATCACAAAAAATGTAATTAAAAAATGTTTTTACCCAAACAAAAACAAAACAAAAGCTAAACAAATTATTCTACAATGTATCAACTGTTTAGATTTAAATTTAGAAAATTTAACAAATAATTTTATACTTTAATTAGATTTATAATGCAATAATTTTAAGCATGATAGTGCCGACATCGACATAAATCAGCGCAAAAGCAAAAACAAAACATGTTTTGGGAAAAATCAAATATAAACGTCTGGATTAGATGTTGAAAGATTGCCAAGCAAGAAATTCTCATAAATCAAAACAATAAAAGTATTGAATAAAATAGAAAAATAGTTTATCTTAAATAAAATATTGTCTGTCGAAGCTGTCGGTTCGCAAACCATAGAGAATACAGTCATTAATGAAAACAATGAACTGCGAGATATAGAGCACAGAATCGGAGAATCGCAGCGCAAACACGAAAATAAATGTTTGGCGAAAACACACACCGAATGCGAGCGAACAGAATGCGAGCGATGTTTTCGAACGGGTTTTCGATATAAAAAGCATTCGTTCCCCTAATACCGGAGCCGCAGCGCCCGTCGAGTGTTTTTATAAATAACTGTTTGCAAAGAGTTTATTAGATTCGCAACACATCAGTCAAACGGCGATAACCGACAAAACAAATACCGAAAATGCAATTTTCGATTTCAAATACAAATTTCGAGAATAAAATGATAAGTTTTCACTCATACGAGTGATTCTCGGAATTGGAAATTGCGTAAAAATTTCCAGGGGAATATTTGTGCCTGGCTATAAATTCGATTGTGAAATATTCAGCACATATTTGCACTCGTCGTTGGGATCTATTTCGAAATATCACTTTACTTTTTCGCGAGATTTGACTGATCTTTTCGATTTCGATCTCATTGTTTAGCAATTTTCGAGTTTCGACTTATGGTGTTCTGACGCCTCCGAGGCTTTCCGCGACTTTTAATGCCGTCTTTCCCTACAAATAGATTGTCTTTACTTTTCACTCAACTATTCAATGCCTTAAAAGCATTCCTACATATCGTTTGATATGTTTTTTATTTTTCAATTTTTTTTCTATTTTTGATCGAAAAACACAATCCGAAAGTAAAACATAGGTTTTTTTTTGTAGGATGCTGAAATAGCGGCGAAAACATCGCGAATATTGAATTGAGTGAAGATTCTTAAGGCGCTTATGGAGTAGACAACTAAATGTACACAAAAACCTGACGTGAATTTAAGTTCGCGATAATAAATATGAAGTTCTATTTATTTTGCAATTCTTCTTTTTTTATAAACTAAAACTTAAGTAAATATGTCAAAAAATTACAATTTATACAATTTGGAATTAAGCTCGCGCTTGTTTGGCGTAGTGTTTAGCATGATAAATTCCACAATTTGATATTAACTAAATAAATAACTTATTTTCATATTTTATACAAAATTTAATTTATGAAAACATTTGTAATATAATTCAATGTTTGTTAGAATAAATAGTGCACAGTAACATTATATTTGATAATTCTTACTAGTGTACTTTATTTAGTTTTTATATGAATACTTATTAGATTAAATTTTTTTGTGAACAGAAGTATTTTAATTGCCAATTTAACTTTTTTTATATGTATAAAATACACAAATATTTACTTACACACCACTCCACACCCGACTCTCGCCCAGTTATCTCTACCCGTATCTGCGAAAATGCAGCTTTAATTACATCATCTCAAAGTAAATAAAAAATTTCTATAAGTTATGAGTTTCAGGAAAAATAAACTTTGAAATTAAAAATAAAATGTAAATATTTTTCTTTCCCCAAAAATTGCAAATATTCTTAGCGCCGAAAGAAGAGAGACTTTTCTTATATAATATCTATTTTAATCTCAAAATAAATTAGTATTTTTTTACTAAAATATTCTTTTTAGAAAATCTATTTGAAAAATATCAAGAAATAATTATCTATGTATTTGCAGTATTTGCTGCGAAAATCAAATATTTGCTGTATATTCAAAGGAAAGCGTATTTTTAAAAAGAAAAATTAATTTTTGCGAAAATATCACAAATATTTCTCATTATATTTCAAGTCATTGTACGAACGAATTGCATAAAAGAGATACTTTTGTTTGAATTGGGTCTAAAATTCTACTTCATTTTACACAGTATATATTTTATATCACTTTCTTGTGTGCGACTTGAATGGGAAGAATGTTTTTGTGGCGAAAACAAAAAACGCATTCATTCGGATCGCAGGAGAAGACGCGTTCGCATCGCGTATTGGATGACATTTGGCAGACATCAGAGATTAATATTCAACAAAACGAAACAAAAACCAAGAATTTTATTCTCAATAAGACTTTTTGAATGCGATTTAATTTTTCGTCGATTTGTTTGAAGAGTCGCCAAAATTAATATTTGTCGTCGAGTTTTGCGTCGCCGACGGGAATAATACAAATAATAATAATAATAATAATGAGTAGACGTTTCCGTTCGAGCGCACCGAACGAACTTCCAGTGCGCGAAAATCAGCAGGGGAATTAGGGGAACAGGAGAGCGAGATAAAAATATTTGTACGCCACACTTAGAATATGCTACTTCATTATTGCCACTGTAAAACTTTCGCCTGTATTATACATGCTGTATATAATATTTCGAGTATATTATTCTAAGTTCATATTTGTGCGGGGTAGAAAATGTATCACATGTTACCACTAGCGCACAATGGCGCACGAATCCATCATACGGGTGCACAAACACATACAGCTCGCACACACGCACACGGCGTACACCGCCCGGTGCCGCCGAAACGACTCGTTTTCAATTAGAAATATTCGAAACCTCAATGCGAATGCGAATTATTGGGTGAAAAACACTACTCGAGACTAATGTACTGTTGAGTAGACTGTTTGCGAGCATTTTACACAGTTATGTAAAGTAGGTCTGAGAGGAATGGTAGCGGAATCGGGCGCTGAAGACGCGCTTTCTCGCCCAAAGTTGATTATTCTCTACTTTATTAGTTTTGACTGGAATAAAAAGGAGTGAACATTAATTTTATGCATGTGTAAGTTTGCGTAATTTTTTTCGACAAACTGTCTCATTCTTCTCCCACTTTTAAAATTGCAATTCAAAAATATTCCCGAAATTAATAAAATTATTTCGAAAACTGTAGCGAATGTCTGAATGCGTAATGAAATGAAAATTTCAGCAGTCTGCTTTGTGGACTGTTCGTTTTTTATACTGTGTATAAAAATTTTTGCCTGAAATACGAGACAATTAATTATGATTTCGAGACAGTTGTGAAAAAATATTTTTGTTTCCGAACCGTTCTATTCGCGGAATGCCGGCGACTCTCCGCGAGTTTAAATTCGGGCTAAAATTCTAATGAATTTCTACGTTTCTATTAATAATTCAAATAATCAAATATTAAAATTACTGTCGTTTTCAGCTCTAAATTGAAAATAGCTTTTAATACATTAATTAAAACTTCTTTTTTTTCGTTAATTTTCGCCGAATTTTGTTTTGAATTTTGTTATGCGTTTCACTCGTAAACAGTATTATAATAATTAAATTTTCAAATAATACTTTATACTGTATAACGGCGTAAAGAGTTCGAAAATTTTTGTTTTTATTTATTTAAATTATATTTACGAATAATTTGTGTATAATTCGAGCATTTCTGCTGAAAATGCGAATCAATTGGTTTGGAATTAATTAGATATAATGGAAATACAACTTTGCATTCGGTTTATCAGAACCGAGTTATTGACGAAAAATTTGAGATTCATTTGCTTTTAATTAAATTTAAGCGAACAGTGAAATGACGAATAAAAACTGCATTTCGCAAATGTGATGTGAAAATTGCAAATGAAATGCTAATACAATTAATGCAAATACACAGATAAAATATATGTTTAGCACTAGTATATCAACAAAAAATTCAAATAAAATTGAATAAAATCTTGTTAAAAAACATAAATAATTACAGTTATTATTGGCGAACAAAGTATTCAAATTCGCAATTCGCGTCATCTGTTTTGTAGAGCGTTTTGATTGCATTACGCGTTCTCTCACTCTATCCTAAGTTTTATATACAATCTTAGTCTAAAAAACAAATTTCGGTATAAAAAGCAAACGAAAAAAATTACTGTATAATCTAATGAATTGCTGTCGCAATACACGTCGACCTGAGCATATAAAAAGTGCGTTGAATAGCACGTTCGGTGTGCACTGTATATATCTCGGTATTAAAGTTTAATACGAAACTGCGGTTCGAAACGGCGAGTACTTACAGCTCTCGATATACACAGTTCTAGACTAACAGTAATAGAATAGTTGGCTCTAAAACCTAATCTAAACTAACCGTTGCTTTCGAATGGAATTATTATTATTATGTTTTTTCTCTCACTCTTCTCATTTCGCGACACATATACTGTGCACTAATTCGGTTGAATATATTGTATGTTTTTTTGAGTCTAAAACACTCGAATATATTGCGCTGAAGAGCGAGTGGTGTTTGAGTTATTTTTTATTTTGCAAAGTATATTCTCGCGAATCGATTCATACAAATGTATGCCATAATCCAAGTGTGTGTTCGCGTCTATACAGTAGTATTTTTGCTGTTGAAAGACGTGCCCAAAACTCTTGAGCATAGCTTTCGAGGCATTACTTGCATTACATATTTAAAGCTTATCTTTGCGTTTCGGATCACAATTTGTTGTCTGAGAAAAAACAACATGCTTAGATGCAGGCATCGAAATATGTAAAGTTCACACAAAATGCCATGTTATGTTTGCTCTTTTATATTGAATTAGCAAATGATGAGTTGATCGTCGATTCATTTATTTACACAACTATTCAGTTCCCTTAAACTTTATTTTTGTTTTTTATCATTCTTGTTTTTTAAACTATATTTTACATTTATAATACCAGGAATTACTTTAACTAGGCTTAAATATTACGCGAGTTTTAAATAGAATATAAATATTAATATCAAATATGCTGTACGTGGCTTTTAAATAGAACAAGATTATTTCAATAATTTATATTCCGAGTTTATGTTAAAAATTTATACAGCATTAATATCCTATCAAAAAATTGTTTTACCTTTTCTTTACGGATAAGCATTCGATGTTAGATTATTTTCGATAATACTTTGTACAAAATAGTTTGTATATAATAGTTACAGTGTACTTAAAATTATTTTTTGAAAGCAATTCGGATTTGGAAAATGCAATATTTATGGCACATATTTGCAGTCCACAGATAACTACTTGGTGATTTAAAATTCTATTCAACCGATTGAATAATTTATTCGTATTTCGGTTCCAGTATAGCCAGTGAATGGCTAACAAAATGCGAGATATGTTTGACTTGTGTCCCACTTTACATATTAGCCGAACATATGAATACGTTTTCGAGAGATTCACACAAATTCACTGACATTTTCTCAACAATCGATTTCAAAAGGCATTCGAAAATTGCGGACAAAAATGAATTTCCAATTCAATTAAATCAATTGATATTCAGTTAAATACCATTCAGTGTATTGACAGCGACTTTGGAGATGTCAGAGACGGAGAGCCGAAAATTTATACTTATTGTTCGAGTGCTGTATGTTATGCTGTTTTAAATCAAATCACACAAAATTGCATACTTTGTTATGCAGATCACACGAGAGGCTTGATATGCGGCCAAACACTCGTTTTTTCTACACAGGAATAACTTATACTTTATGCCGCATATATTGTACTGTATATTTTGTATATTGCACACAGTATTGGGCCTTTTAAAGTGCATCTCTATTGCAATATTGGTTTTTGTTGAAAAATATTTAAATTAATTCCAAATTTATGCACTCATACGACAGTGGAATGAGTGACGTCGCAAAAATGCGAACCGACCAAAAACATACTGTGTACTTTGTAGTTGTTTAGAAAAAATCGTAATTTAATCTAAATTTTTGCGCCAAAACGCTCTGATATATCGATATTCTGTTGTGGAATAAGAGGTTAAATACTTCGGAATTACGTCTCATATAAATTCAACGAAAATAATCGATAAAATTGTTATTAAAATATAAAAATACATAATATTTTACGCAAAAGTATCACAGAATTGCACTTAATTTTGCGCTTGCTACTTATTATACAATGCTGTATTGGCGCACGTTTTCTCAAACATTAAATATAGAGTCCATTAAAAAAAGTGAATTAAATTCGAGTAAAATATGTCATTTCGGCAATTATTAGCAGATATGAAGTTATTAAGCAGTTATGCGAAATGACATTAAGTGTTAATGATATTTGTTCGACGCAATCGTTATCTCATTTCATAGCAAACTATGTACTTTTTCACCCAAAACATTTCACCCTGTTCAATTCTCGCTACAAAAATAGAGTCATAAAAATGGCTTCAATTTTGTCTCGTTTTCTAACGACTAACGTGTTCTGGCATTAACGGCGAGAATACAATTGAATATGTGATGAAAATAATAAAATTGAAACGTATAAAAACTATATACAATACACTGTATAATAAAATAGAAAATAACAAATGTGTAGAAACAGTTTGAATCAAATGGCAATAAAAAAGACAAAAACACTGACCGATCGACGGCTCAATTATCGGATAATCGAAATCGAAAACAATGCGAAAAATCGGCAGTAATTTAATTTTGATTGATAAAATGTGCAATTGTCTAGTCACTTTGCTAAATACATGATCAAAAAGAGTAGAAAACAAATTAGATGGTGTATTTTATAGGTCTCGTCTGCATGCAACCCAGTTAGCTTACTGTGCGCGAGCAGTGAGCGGCACCGGCAGTCTTGTGTCGGTGCGATCGCTGACTGTTGTCGTTATCTCTGACGGCAATAACACGACTCCAACTGTTTGGCTCAGTTTCGGCGCTAATAATCATTTTCATACAAACGCTGACAGTATTAGCGAAACATAATTTCGTTTTCGCGTAACTCTCGTCGACTACTCCACCACTGCCTCGACATTGCATTAGGGGCTGAGAGGGACGAGAGGGGGAGAGGGAACGGGCAGACAGAAGGAGACGATCCCTTTAACCAAATTAGAAGTGTTTTGAATCACGCAATGACAACATCAAAAATATTGTCTCCAATGCTAACGCAATCTATTATATTGAGTGAAACTAAATGTGAAAATACTGTATAAAGTGCTGTAAGAGAACCCATCAGCCGATGGGGCGTACAGTACGAGCTGTCGAACGACGAGTAGGAACTGCAGTACACAAGTGGAGTACAGTTAGTCATTCGGTTAGTCTAATCTAACTAACCTGTGCCATACCCGTGCCATACCCTCCCGTACCCTCCACTCCACTGCCTCTAAGTTATATGACAGGCCTTTCTGTCGCGGAATCTATTATTGCATTTAATGCCTCTTCTCCTCAATATCATAGCTATATATTACAGTGCATTAAACTTATGCCACCTCTCTCTCTCTCTCTCTCTCTCATTTTTAAAGTAGTGCCAAATTCCAACTTTTTAAATAAAAACTTTTAAAGCATTTTATTATTTAATAAATTATTAAATAAAAGGCTTTTTGTTTTGTAAATAAAATTTTATTTTATTTTTCTTTGTTCTGAAAAAGTTTTTCTAATAAATAATGTTTTTAATATTACTAGAAATCATAGTCAACGAACTTTTAAAATATTAATACGAATAATTTCGTAGTGCATAGAAGGTAAACAGTAGACTGTATTTGTGTTTGAATTTCAATTTACAAACCATTTATTTTGCAAATTTCGAAAACTGAGTGTAAGTTTGGAAAACTCGGCGATAAAGTCAACAGAAGAACACAAACAGATAATAGAGAATTGAAAACCAGAGATAGAAAAAGCCAGAGAAAAGAATTCATTGAAGAAATTTGATGAGAATTTATTTGTATTGCATTGAAAAACTGCAAATCAGAAGCAAAACACATAACACATACACGTAATGGACATATGTTTGCGGAGAATAGGAAACGAAACGATCGGTTTGTGCGTTGCGTTCGCGTTATGAAAGAGCGCACAAAACCCGCATATTTTGCGCTGAATTTTAATCTTATGTCAACACAACAGACACATAGAGTACAGTATATCGGGAGAGAGAACGGAGAGAGAGATGGAGAGAGACTGGTGTTCGCAAACGGGCATAGGTTTGGAGGTTTGGGAGGTATGGAAGCGCCGAATAATAAAGTGTAATAGTAGTGAAAATGATTATTATGTTTGTATTGCATCAATCTTTTATGAAAAGCAGAATGTAGCATGCTATCCGTGCGCTGGGAGAGAGAGAGAGAGAGAGAGAGAGAGAGAGAGAGAGAGAGAGAGAGAGAGAGAGAGAGAGAGAGAGCAGGTATTTCTCGGGGGATATCGCATCAAAGCGCGAGATATACAGCGAGAGATAGAGTGAGAATAAAAATTCAGTGAAATTCTCGTTTCGCACAAAAAATAAAACTGCAATAATCGTGGAATTGGGTGGCATTAAGCATGGCACAATATACTCTATGTGCACTTGTTCTACCCAGTATATTTTTCGATCTCCGCACACATATACACAGAAATGATTTTTTGTGCACTACGTTTACATCGATTCATCATTAGGAACCGTATGCCTAAGTCTATTGATTTCGAGTCGAGCCGTACCTAACGGTGCGATACGCGCTGAGGGTCTGGGCTCTGCGAATGCAAAATTGACTCATTCATCACAATTTTAATACAACGGAGAAAATTATACATGCGTTCGCGTCGGAACGTATTACGCCAGTAATGACTGGGTTCTCAAAGTTTTTCATATTTTGAAGTTTTAGACTATTTCTGTACTGAATATCGTTGAACGCAAAGCGTTTTAATTGTCTGATAACACCTCTGCGCCGAAACCGCTATTAAATGTAATTAATAGAAATCACAACCGATGGATCCACAAACAAGATACTTTTTGCGCAAAAATGCTCATCAATAATTAAATGGTGACTCAGCTGGAGTTATGAATAAGTTAGTTGGGTAGTTTTTATGCATTTTTGTATGTTAGCAAGCATATTTTTTGCGCTCGTTGTTTGTGTGTATTGCAGCGAATGATTGTTATTCATAAGCGCTATCATTGCTATGGAAATGATTTTTTGCGCGTTTTTAACACATTATTAAAAAGCGCTCTTATTTTACGGCCGAGAATTCGTCACCGAATTAAGTGCACAAAATAAAGTAACACTTCGCATTTGTTTGTTGTGCTCATTTTTTGCCACACTGGCAGAGCGCACACAGTTTGTATCTGGCTGAATTTATTTTAGTGCTATTTAAACATTATTTATATTCTCTCGCGTCTAATGTTTTGGAATAATTTAATCAGAACTGCAGAACACATACGAAAAACACACAAATGGTATATAACACAAGAGTTTTTTAAACAGTGCAAAATAAATCTAAAAATGCAGCGAAACTAAACGGTTGAGCTGTGCTAACGGTTCCGATAGTTGAGTGCATCTGTTGCTCGACTAGCGAATGTAATTTGGTGTTTTATCAAGTTTGTTTTCTGGTGTAAAAACCGCACAATTCGCTGGTGTCACTCGAAAAGCCATTCGCGAGTCTAATGCGCTGTTTATATGGCATTTGTTGATAACAAACCCGCACTTCAGCTGAGGTCTGGCTTTTCCGACTCAATCTAATTATACATTATATATATCTCCACTATAGCATGGCAAAAAAGTTAGCAAAAAACTTTCTATTCGATGAATAAGCATCACTCTAAAAGCTAAAACATAATCTATGTAGTAATGAGAGGAGTGTTGGCGAAGTAACCCCGAAATCAGACTTACCTGCAGTTCGAGTGCATTCGGTTGCGACGAATGCGAGCATTTATTTTCTGCCAACGCTATGATCATTGCATACCATTTGATCGATTGTGGTATTCGATTGCAATCTCATATACAGCACAATATCTAATCGACTCCGTGTTTGTCGTATTTGCATAGCTCTGTCGTTTCGATTCGATTGATTGATATGTGGCTCTCGATTCCCGACTCATTGTATTAACAGTATTAAAGTCTCTCTGCAGTCGATCCATAGGTATAGCACACAATCACTTTGCAAACGAGTATTGAATACATTCGTATAAAAACACTTTTTTGTATATACAGTATTAATATTTATAAATGCGTGCTTATTTTTAGCTCGCAACAAATTTTTCTTGTTAAGAATAGATTAAACTTTTATTTTTTTTTTTTTTTGATTGAGAATGAGTATGAGATTTGACTGCACACTGTTTGTAAGACAAGTAGAAATGTGTTTATAAAATCTTAAGTTCAATCTTATATACAGTATACTTTTTTCTAACATCAAATCTTTTAATACGTTTGACAGCACTTAATGTCTTGTTTCTAACGCATGGAAAAAATTGCAGTGTAAACAACGGCATACAATCATTTATTATTTGAGTTGAGAAACATTCCTAATTTAATCGCAAACATGATAAATAAGTGCCAGCATTTAACTTGTTTGTTTTAGACGAACATTATTTTATATTTATTCGTTGTTGTTTTTTCTGTTTATATGATAAACAAATTAATTGACTCTTTTAGTCTGATTTGTGTATTCAATAAACAAGAAATTAATTCGTGCTTTAAATCAATCGTTGAGTTAAATAACTAATATATTTCTAATTAGCTTTAATGTTATCTGTATAAATAGTTTTAATTACTTTACTAAATATAATTTATTTATACAGTCTAACATTTGTTTATATTCCAGGAAAATTTATTTATATTCGATCTTTTCACTACATATTGCAATAAATTGAACTGGATAAAAAACTGACTAAAAAACAAAAGATGTTTAAATTTTTTTTTTGGAATTCCAAGATTTAAACATTTATTTATCAAACTATTATTCAGATAAAATTAGAATTTTTAAAATAAATAATAAAACATACGTGTTAACTAGAATAAAACTGGAATATCTACACTGTCATAATTTTTATAATGCTAAAATCTTAAATCATTGTTAAAAATAACAGTGTAATTTTGTTAGGAAAAACGCAAATGAGTTCAAAGAAGGAGAAAAGTAGTGAGTGTTAAAATTTGATATTATGCTTTATAGCTGTACTTTTAACAAGCCTACTTAGTCTACCGAAGAATACTGTGATGTACTTTTGTCATAAAGTTTTATGTACGGTATAAAGTAATAAAAGTAATATTAGATAAAAACCTGTTTTTTATTCCGCTTAAAAAATTAATTCTAATTTTTAATGATTAAAATGTAAAACTTTAATCTTGGCATTTTTATTTCATCAAAACATTATTTGCACATTAGAAAAGTCGATAAATCCGGGGCTTATGTAAAGATTACTCTACTCTACCTCTACTGCACCCGTACTTACCGTTTGCGTAGAATTACTTACCTATAAGCGCGTTGCATGCTAAAATTAAATTTCAGATTAAATGATATTCAAGTATATACAGCACTGTTTTTATTAAATATTTTTTTATTTTATACTTTATTCTTGTTATTTGCAAAGCATTATATTTACAAATAGTCTATAAATTCATTTTTCCGTTGTTTTTGCAATAAATTTTCATTAAATTTTATGTATATTTATATAATACAAAAAAAGTTGTTCTTTATATTACTGTATAGTTTGAGAATTTCATGAATAATAAATAGAAATTGTTATAAATTCTTATGTACAGTACAATTTTTGTCAGAATCAGAACAAGTGATATAAGGAGGCGGTCGATGACATTGGAGAATAGAGTGGTAGTACATGTGCCGCTCATGTATGTCGAGTCACTGGGCCTTTAATTGGATTGGAATCTCGTGTTAATTATAGATAGGATTTAAGGCATAGCTAACGTGTAATGCGTTAGAGAAGTGGCAGTCGAGGCGAGAATGAGAGGGGAATTGATTCGCGAAAAGAATTTATTTCATGAATTGTCTTCAATGCAAATAACGAATAGAGAGCGCGCGTAGGCGACGCAGAGCCGCTGCCGTCGCTGTCGAATCGCACCGTAGGCTCGACGCCAGAGCTAGAGCTGACTCGGCTTTTGGAAACCAATTGTTTTGCGATTTAGAAAGAGAGAGATCTCGCGAAACGTCGGCCGCGAGACGTCATTCGTTTGCCAGCACTCGAGCATCAGGTCGTAGATCTCCTTCGGACAGCCGTCAGGCCGGGGCAGCGCCATATGGCTGCGCTCGCCGTCGCCGCCGAACGGCTGGTAATAAATCGCTTTATTAGTGCAGTCCTGACAATGAGTTGAGAGGAATATTGCAAAACAAATGAATATCAGATCAGAACATGTGTTTCGGCACTCAATCGATTGGAAAGAGTAGACAAATGGAAACAAATAGACTCTAATAGAGTGTATATGAGGAGCAAAAGACTCACTATATTAGCCGTTTGTTCGTGTGTTGAGACGAAGGCTTTGAGAAACGACTGGTCATCCAAATTATGGAAAGGCTTTAGCGAACAATACGTCAATATTTCCCAAAACGTAACGCCGAATGAGTAGACATCGGATTTGTTGGTGAAGACGCCGTGAATGAGCGACTCGGGACTCGCCCACCGAATCGCCAGCCCTTTGATGTAATCGTTTTTGTTGGCCAACGCGTGAGCGCCGGAGTCGCCGATTTTGATCAACAAATTGCTGGTATAGACCAACACATTCCGGGCGGCGATGTCTTTGTGGACATAGCCTAACGTCTCTAAGTATTTCATTCCCGACGCGACTTCACTCGCGATGTATATCAGCGTTGAGTAGCTGTTCGGAGAGGGAAGGCATGCGAACGACACGAGTGGTTAGATATGTCGAGAGTGTGAGTCTGAATATGATTTAAATATTATTAAACTGCAAATCACACGAAACCATAACCGCATCACTCGTTTCGATAGCAATCTGTTCCCAAAAACGCTGTTTAATAGCGTATAAACTCATTGCGAAAAACTAATACTCAATATGTGAGTCAACGCGTGATTTGCATTTGATTTATGAACGAAAATATTTACACTTCGGCTAAAAAGACCCCAAAAATTAATTTAAAAAACTTTTCGCATAAAAACTAATACAAAGAACAAATTTCGCGAAACCGGTAGTCAATAGATAAACGATACGAATGAACACTAAATATAAGAATATATTATCGCAAAGCAAATACAGAACAACCGTCCGGTTCGGTCGGATACTAACCCAATGGCGCTGTTATCACAGTTGCGTAGGTAGTGGTTGAGGTCGCA
>JAQIXC010000194.1:0-39979 GCA_034697605.1 Metabelba pulverosa | reverse complement strand
CTCTCACTCTCCTCTCACTCTCCTCTCACTCTCCTCTCACTCTCCTCTCACTCTCCTCTCACTCTCCTCTCACTCTCCTCTCACTCTCACTCTTGTGACAGCTTTGGCACTCTTTTCGCGAAACGCTTTCCATAGCCTTCCGTCGCTTCGACTGCTTCTCAGCTTTTTATCGCAAAATGGGTGTCGACTTCACAATAACAAAAGGCAGACAAACATAGCGTTTAATATGACAATAACGGCAGCCCTCGTACAACCCGAGTCTATACTGTATAATACTGTCTTCACTGTACAGTATACACTGCATATACTGGTGTCACAAATATATTTACAAATCTGGTATTTGCAGTGTATATGCCTCTGTATATACCGCACATAAATATATAACCAGAAATCGAGTAAACATCGAGTTTCCGTCGTAGGGCTGGAGTCGGAGTGAATATAAAAAATAGTGGCGAATGAGTCGCCAAATGAGAGCGCAATGAGAGCGCAATGAGAGGCGATATTCGCTGTTCGGTTCGCAGTATTGTTATCGCAAACATATTAGCAAATGTGGACAGTATTTAATGGAACACTTTTTACGCGCGGATAAACATTACGAACGGAAGCTTAGGCTCAGCTCTGAATCTTTATCGCAGCCATTAAGTCCCAATAAGAGTGAACGTAATTTTGCCAAGATAAGACTAAACGCCTAATACCCAAATAGCTATTGGCCTCTATTGGCTCAATTGCTCTAATGAATGAACGCTTCAATTTAGTCATTATGTGCCGTAAGAGCACACAATGTGCCTACACTGCCAGCACTGCCTACACTGCACTCACCGACTAAGTTACACCGACTAAAGACAATATATTTTAATTTCGTGCTAATTATGCGCTCAAAAAATCAATTCACTAATAAAAAAGCATTTTTTGCCATTCAATGCCTTTTAATAAATTGGATTTTTTGTTGTTATCAGTGCAATGAAGTGCATACAGACTCATACAGAGAATAAATTTAGAGGAAAACTAGTGATTACATCAAATAATATATTTTCGATTATCGCTGCAATCGTCACAAACAGTGTTTTGCTTCTTATGCTAAACACTTCGAACGGCAATAAAAACTTTGTTCGGGTTTTGCCTTTTGTTAAGAAAATTGTGCCAATTCTTGGAATCGATGATAGTTTTAAAGTCAAAAACTTTAGTCAAGAATATATTTCAAAAGCGCCTCTCGTTCTCTCTCTCTCTCTCTCTCTCTCTCTCTCTCTCTCTCTCTCTCTCTCTCTCACTCTCTCTCTCTCTCTCTCTCTCTCTCTCTCTCTCTCTCTCTCTCTCTCTCTCTCCCGCGGACTCTGCGTTTAGTGGCAAAGAGTAGGCAATTGTAAGTCGTGTTTGAAGTGAGTATTAGCCGTTTGAGTCGTTGTAGCCGTGGTTTGGCGTTTGAGGGCCAGGAGGGCGAGGGGTAGTCACCGATAACAACCTGAGAGCAGATATTTATGCGATCGTAGCGTTGGTCGCAATTTGAAGGCTTGCAAAGGCAGCACTCGAGCACTCGAGCACAGGGCTCACCAATTGCACACAAGGCGTGACCAATTGCACTCTTTCACTCACAATAACCACATTTACGAATAGCCAAATAAATTAAGAGTCGAAAAGCTGCTGGCTTAATTAGATTGAGCGCAGACTATAACTGCGCTGTGCAGTGCACAAGGCTCTACCACTTACCTCTTACCTCAGCTCTGGGCCCACTTGTATGAAGGGCTCCGAATAGCTATGCGGAGAGTATAGTAGCGCGAGATCGGGAGGGGAGACAGAGAGAGAGAGAGAGAGAGAGAGAGAGAGAGAGAGAGAGAGAGAGAGAGAGATGGCAAGTTTACGACTTGTCATTAAAGTTTTTCTAAGCAGAAGAACATAATACTCGTAATGGAAGCGACAAAAAGTGTATTTTCGGATCGAAGCCACGCTATGACAGCTTCGCCTTAATTATAGCGTAACTCCACTTCGATTCTGTCGGTCCAGACATTGAATCGAAGGCAACCCAAACCAGCGCTCAATCCAAGCAAAGCTAATCACGAATTACCCCTAAAGGTGTCTGAATCGCCAAATGTCTTCAATCGCTCTCTTCATAGCAATAAAAATCTCAACTACTGTTTCATCTGTTTTTCGCGATTTGTTTTTGATTTTCGCGAAAATAAGTTTTAGTTTAGTTTTAACCAGAATTTCGTTAATGAACTCAAATTATTCACTCACTTGTCAGACCTGAGGACTTAAATGCAAACAATTAATGCCGTAATGCGTGTGAATTCCAATGCTATCGCTTCGACAATGTATTGCTCGACGAGTATAAGCAGTGATATAACACTATTCGTATCGAATACATCTGCGATATAATGAAGACTCAAACGTCAGAAAATGATTTGTTTTGCTTTCGAAATATTCCAATCGATAATCAATTTTCGGTGCAATCAATGCTCGGCTATTGAGTCGCCGTTTCTTCCTCTGCACCGATAAGACTAGTTTTGAAATTATAATCGATATATAATTTTTCAGTTTAATTGTTACGAATTATTTATTAATTGTTTTACTGTACAAAATAGAAATACAATAAATCACTCATATCTTATCGCTGTTTAAGAATCGACTCTACATTCTTACACCAGTTACTGTAGTGCTCCTAATTGATCATGCTACTTTCTCATTCTCCTGCCTAGGCTGCCATCAACTGCTTTAATCTAATTGATTAAACAGTCAAATACAAAGATATAAAATGTGAAGAATAAAATTGCTAAAACTAATTCAGTTTATAAATTATTTCTGTATTAACACAATTTTTAGCAAAAATTTAATTAATTTCGAATTATTTGCGCTATTTTTGCGCGATATATGCTTTTGTAGAAAATGTTTAAACTGCAATAAATTGAGTCCAACACGTTTATTTCAATTGAAATATGAATTCGCGTTTGAAATGGAATTGTGCATTGTGAATTGGCACTAACTTACCTCTTATGTGCAATGTATCCGAAAAGCCGTCGGCGATATATTTGATATTTATTAGGGGTTTGACTTCAAAACCAAAAATTGTTTATTTATTTCGCCATAAATTATATTACTTTTATTGATTGGTTTTCGGAATAATTTTCTCGAAATTGTTGTAAAACCACTGTTTGTTAACTCTTTCCGACCGACTCTTGTAAAACAATTATCAATTTGTTTATACGTTGACTGAAAACATTTCATTTTTTACAGTGTAATTAAAATTTTTAACAATCAATTTAAATTAGTCAAACTACAATATTTTTATAATATGACAATTAATTTTTGATTAATTATTTATTTAATAATTTATAGTTAAAGTTACAGTGTAAAAAAGGCATAAAAACAATGGCTTTACAAAAAGCTACAGTACTAATGTATATATATACAGTATACAGAGTATAGCTTTTATATTTAATGCATTAAAATATTTGCATGCTATACCTATTTATGCTTTCCTCTATTGTATTAATATCAATAAATCATTGCTCAATTAAGCGGTAAAATATTCAGTTTAATGTTTAATAAATTTAACACTGAATATTTCATAAAAGCTATATTATACAGTATATTAAACAATATTTAGTAAAAATATTTTAAAATAAATTTTATCATTAAAATGAAACTTTACTTTAAAAAACAATTTTAAAGTCTTAATATAAGACTCAATCTTGGCACAAGAATTTCATGTAAAAATTTATTCCTATTTAAATTGATAGATATAATAAATTCTAATATATTTGATTAAAACTACAATGTTTAGAACTCACATAATATTTGCAGAACTATGTAAAAATATTTGTATAACAAAACAAATAAACAGAAATATTTTGATTGATGAATATGTATTAAAATAGATTGCTCTACAATATAAGCATGATAGGTGGTTGGCAACATTTATTCACTTACACTGCTTATATTTTTTAATTTCTAATAAAAATATACAAAATTGCTTTACAATAAAGAGAATTTGCATTTCAAATATTATCTCTTCTATAAAAATCGATAATTTTGAAAGGCATAATTAACATTTCTCAATTATTCAAAGCATAAAACGCTGTATATACTTGATAGCTTTTCATTTTTAATCATTAACTTACAGTCACAATCAAATAACAAACATGCTAATTCAAAGTTTCAACACAATTATCAGTAATTAAGGAATTAATTGCTCATTAAAGTCAAATAAATTTATTCTCGAAATACAAACTTAAATATATAAACAAATAATTGAATGAAATTAAAACCAAAAATAAATAAATAATTTTAAAAACATTTCTAAAAGACTTTCGAATTAATTGTTAAATAAATTAATAAACGAAACGAATGAACAAAAAGAAATCGAAATTAAATCGAAAGTAAAGTCGAAATAAAAGACAATTTAAAGAAAAGCGGTTCTAATACTCGACTCAGACTTATGGAAAGCAAAGCCGAAGCGAAGCGAAGTCTAGCGGCGCTTCGTCTTGGGTCGGGAGCGGCGCTCGCCGTTGCGCTCACTCCGGAACGCGTTGGCCGGACGCGCGTCCGCGTAGTCGTTGGCGTCGAGTCGGTCGGAGCTTCGGTTCCGGCGCTGAAACGTCTTTTTGTACGAACTCTTCGCCTCAACCCTATCGACGGCCGGCTTTGGCTCGTAGTTCGAGCTCTTCTCCCGCAAAGGGTTTCTCACGAATACGTTGTCTGGCCTTCGGTTGTTCCGCTTGAGGCTCGTGTTTACAAAGCGGCGGTCGTTGCGCTCCTCCACTCTCTTGACGGCCGGCTCTTCGAAGCGGAAATTGCGGGCCCGACTCACCGATCGCGGCCTCTCATCGCTGCCTCGGATGCGCTCGAATTCGATGGGAATGTCTCTTCGGCGCCGATCAATGGGGCGCTCGAGCTGTCGGCGCTCGTGACTGCTGCTGTGGTCCGAGTTTCGGGGCTTCGTCTCGATTGTCAGCCACTTTCGCTCGATTTGGTTAATGAACTTGAGTTCAGTCATCATCTCCTTCTGGCGCAATAGGAACCGGGCGTAGAGGTTGTCGGTGTTGCGGAAGGAGTTCAACTCAACCGGAAACTTGAACTGAAGGACGCGTTTCGAAGTGAGAATGTCGTGCAGTTTAATGATCATTCGGGTCAGGAGACAGGTGTCCACCTGCTTGTCCAGCGGACTGTAGTTCGCATAGAAGGAACAGTTGACGTAATAGGGTTTGGAGAGCCGGCGCGCGATGTCGAAGTAGATCATGATCTCGCCGACGTGCAGCAGAGTCGGGTCCGCCTTCTTCGGGCCGAACAGGCCGTCGACGAAGATGTTGTACCGCATCCGCCAGCGCTGTTCGGTGATGTCGAAGGCCCGGTAGACCTGCGGGTATCGGCTGTCGACGAGTGCGAAGTAGAACCGGAACGACGTCTCGTACTTCTGACGCAACGGAACGTAATTCTTCACTTCAGACAAAGTGACCACTCGTTTGGGGCGTCCCTTCTCGTCGGTAATGCCGACCGATTCGCCCCATTTCGGAGTGTTTGGGAACGCCTTCGCCGGTCGCGTCTCTTCGCCCGCTTTCGGCGCGTTCTGGCCGTTGACGGCATTCCGACTCAACGAGTCTCCGGTCGAGTTGGCCGACACGACGACTGTCTCTCTCGCCTGAGTCGGCGGATACGCGACCTTCTCTTCGGTGGACTCCCCGCCCGCGTCGGTCTGTTGTATATCCGATTTGTTGGCCGTCTTGACCACCGACTCGATCGGCGCACCCGTATCCTCGTCCTCGTCGTCGGTGTCTTTGCATCGAAGGAATGCCTCGATTCGGATGTCGTCTTTGATTTGGTCGTCAATCAAATCACGACTCTCTCCGCGATATTCTTCGGGAGTTAGCTCTCGGATAGTGTCGCAGCCGTTGTCCATATCGTAGGTATGGGTCGAGTGTTGAGACAAATCGGTTGTAATTACTCGAAGCGAAGGCAGAGATAGGGATAGGAATCGCAATCAGAGAACGGAATCGCAATTCAAACGCAATTCGGCTCTCAATTCAAGGCCTAATCGCGCGCTTCAGCAGTGAATCAACACTTAATGCAAACGATTTCGAGACTAGACTTCACTCGACGTTCGACCGCTCGCGACGACAATCACTGCAATTGCGGTTCACTTTCACACTGTTTGTACAGTTTATACGAACCGTGTATTTTATAGCAGAATATAATCGCTATTCTCTTCATTTAGACTTAGACTGTCTAACTCTTTTGGCTCTCATAACCACATAACGTAACATGCTAAAATTTAAATTATTATCTTTTATTTTAAATACTACAGTATTTTGTGTTTGAAACTAAAACTATGCTAATTCGAGATTGATATATTTTACATTGATAATTTTATACACGGTATTTTATAAGTGCCAAGTTGCTATTTCAGATTTGGCCCATTATGTTCTACGGTATACTGTACATGCATTTCAAATAATTTATACTTTCAAAATAGTTCTGTGTAGTAAATTAAGCAATGAATTAATGTTTGTCCTAATCGCCTAACGCGTTATCAATAGCAAGATAATGTGTGATACTATATTTGAGCAAGGATCTTTTCTCGAACCACTCCAATCGATATTCTATACGAGTTAGCTCTTACAGCGACACCTCTCGTCCGATTGAGTTAATAACAAATTTAATGCAGTCGTCGCTCACGTTTACAGCTGTTTATTATTAATACAGTAAATTTCCGTTACTGGCAATACCTCTATTTATTATCATGGTAATTTTGGCATTCAGATTTATAACGTTAGTCAGTTTAAATTAGTGTAGCACTGGTCAATTTTTGCCACATGTACATGTTATTTCTTTAATTTTCTGTCCAAAGTTACTTGATATTAGACGGACGTCGAGTGTATGGATCAAATCGATTGACGCGTAAATAAATTTCGATTTGTTTGCAGTCCATAAACGACGTCCGCATTAAACGGAGAGAATAAACAGTTGTTTTGTTGAAAGAAATTGTTTTGAACTAAAATCGCAAACATTTGGCGAAACCTTCGCCCGAAACCCAAATGTGAGGACAGTTTGCGGCGAATGAGTGGAAAATGTTTATGAATTCAAACCATATTCTGTTAAACCAATTGCGGACCCAATCGGTGGCCAAACAGCGCATCCAATCGCTGACTGCGAACCGAAACCCGTTCTCGCGCTTGAGATTCGGTCGGAACGGCGACCAGAGCTCGAACTCGGTTTGGGATTCGCTGAAAGACAAGTTGAATGAGTCGGCGCTGGTGTTCGCGCGACTGCTCGGCCAGCAGTCGAACGTCTATATGAGTCTTCGGTTGCGCCGAATGGCGCAGATCTGCGGTCTTTATAATCGCATTTACAGCGAATCGACTGTTAGTAAACTCATGTCTCAGCTCCTGATCCGACTCCGCGTCCGCGCCTTCAGTTCGATCCGAAACCGACTCAATAACCACAAGACTAAGGATCCGCTCAAATACCTGATGTTCAGCGTCTGCGGACTCTTCTGTTGGGACAGTCAGCGCATCACCGATCAGGACCTGAACCTAACGATCCGCGACTTCGAGCGCATCCAAAGAGTCGAAGCGCGACCACAGCTCACGAGCGAGAAGTCGAAGAGCAACTCGTTTTCGGTTTCGGCCGAAACGCGCGATACGGCCGCTGACCCGAAGAGCACTGACAGGGAAACGGACACCGAATGGGAAGTCGTTATCATTAGAGATAACTTCAAACTTTGGCGCAAATCTATGGACAAGAGTTCGCTCTATCAGTACAAAGGTTTGCGTCGATTGGCCGACAATTGGGTTCAGAATTGGTTTTAATCGATAACTAAATTGATTGCAGTTTTCGGAACCTTCGACGACATACCGGCGCGAACTTTCTTCAGCGTTCAGATGGACACCGAGTTCCGCAAGAAATGGGACAAATTGGTCATTAAACTCGATGTCGTCGAACGGGAACCGGTTGTGACGGACAGAGGCCAGGAAGACGGCGAAGACTCGGGCAATGAAGTGATGCATTGGATTATGAGATATCCGGTAAGGGTTTCGACGACTCGTTTGACTCGAAGTCTGTATTTAAACGCATTTTTCGCCGCATTTAGTATCCGATGAATACCAGAGAATACGTGTATTTAAGGCGCTCTCGGATTGACGTCAAGCAGAACCTAATGGTTTTGGTCTCGAAAGCCATAGAACACCCGAACCTACCGGAGACGCCGCAACACGTCCGGGTGTTCGAGTACTCGTCCCAAATGGTAATCAAACCGCACACGACGTTCGACGAGTGCGGCTTCGACTATATGCTCACATACTATGACGACCCAAGAGCTGCCTTCCCGTCGCCCGCCTACAACTGGATGGCCTCGTGTGGTGTCCCCGACTTCGTCGAGAAACTACATTCGGCTGCCCTTCAGCTGCAATACATGAATAACAGTCCGAAATCAGTGAAATGTCCGAAACAGTCGAACAGTTATAACAATTCAAACCAAAACCCTTCGCATTCGTCGCCCGAATATGTTTACGCCTGAAGTGGTTTGAGTCGTCGATTCGTTTAAATATTTATAATTTTATTTGAGATATAGATTTAGTAGCGAAACAAACAATCTATAAATTTGTTGAGAATTATCAGTCAATTACTGAACACTTAGATCTTAATTAACTTTTTTACTCAAAAATCGACAATAAATTTGACGCAAAAATGAATCGATTTTTAAAACTACGAAATAATGCTTTCAATGGATGACTATATTTGTTGTTTTGATTTGAAACTAAATTTGATTATTATTTTTAATGCAATGTACAAATTGTCAATATTTGCCGAAATTCTATTTGGCTCAGAAATAAATACGAATTTTTGAGTATGCTAATTGTTTGCGATTTTTTAAACTGTTTACTTTATTTGTTCTTCAAGACTGATATTAATTACATAAAAAAACTAAAAATGAATTATTTTATGGCATAAATAATAGTTAAATATTAAGTATTATTTTCAAGTACTGTACAGACCATTTGCGAGAGGGTCAATCGAAAGAATAGCATGATTGATTTTATTTTAACTTCAGTTAGTAAAAGCTGCTAATCTATAGTACTGTACAGTTAGGCTTTAATGCAAACATTGAAAACATGATAAATTAATGTTCATTCCGCATATTTATAGACTGATAAAAATTTATATAATTTTGTTGAGTATTGTTGAAAATAATTTTAATGCAGTAGTAGTTACAGTGTAACAGTGATTGATAAGATTTAAACAGCCTAAAATAAATCATCTGCGCACAAATTGTATAAACAACAGATTTAATCTTGAAATATTTTTTAAGCATATTTTTCATGCGCTTTGAGGTACTTGATAAAAAGTGATAAGCTACAATCAAATACCATTTAAACTTTAAATTAAAACTTTAAAGTGCTGACATACAACATGCACAATTGGCCAACTGGCCTACTATTATATGCTAGTAAAACATTTTACTTATTCGTTACCAATAATAAACTATAAATTATAATTTAATTATTGAAATTTTAAATATAATTATAAAACAACAAATTATAAATATAATTAAATTTACCCAGAATTTATAATTAAATTATCATGCTTGTTTACACCATTATATCGACGAATGAGGGGCATTCCGGAAGATTTGAAATTTATAAAATAGCATCGTTCAAACATTTATTGAATACATGATTATTTTTAATTTATTTGCTAAAAACCTTTTACAAAGTATAATTTAAACAATTTTTTTTATAAAAATACCCAAACCATTAAATACATACTTAGAACTTAACTAAATTAGAACTATTGGTTAGGTTATGCATTACAATTTCGGAATTTTTTTTTATTTAATTCAAAAGTCTATAAAAATAATAAATTGTTTTAAAAAAATTGGAAAAAAGTTTAACGAAATGTGAAAACTTCCCTAAAAATGAGACATAAGTTAGAAATTGGTGTAGACTTCGCGTAATTTGGAAATAAATTTCTTAACTAAAACGCATAAATTTCTCAGCGAGTCCTTGGGCTCAACACAACCCTAAAGCACTCGTCTGACAGATCCAATGCCAGACATCCTTTTGGGGCCAATTGTCGGCTCATCTCTAGGCGCTCGTCATTGAGGGCTTGGATTTCGAAATTCAGAACCAAATTAGCGATCGCTGTGAACGCAATCGTCTGAACCATTTTGTAGCCCAAACAGGCTCTCCGGCCGCTACTGAACGGGAAGAAGTGCTCGGGTTTTGAGATATGGCTGGCGTTCCCGCTCTTCGACACGAACCGCGACGGCTTGAACTTCTCCGGTTCGCTCCAGTAGTCCGGCGATGAGTTGAGGTGATAGGTGTTGAACAGAATCATTGTACCCTTTTCTATAAAGTAGCCTATTTATCAAGCATAAGTGTCAAACAGAAATTGTAGCCAGGCTATATTTCAGTAGAAAGTTTTCGGTATAGTTTGAGATACCGTCGAGTGTCGTGTCCTCTCTGTTCACGTGCGGCACAATAGGCGACGAAGCGATTCGTAAGGTCTCGAGAATACTGGCGTCGGTTAACGGCATAACCGGCCGATGGTCTAAGACTATGAGTCCCTCTTTGTTCGGATGCTTTTGTAACGCGTTTTTCGCCTCAATGTATAAGTCCTGTTGAACCGATCCATTCAGAGCTATGCACCCGATTAGCCGCATCAGGAGATTACCGACAGCCGAATGGCCACCAATTAAGTCCCCGATTTCGTAGAGACAAACCGGCCAACTCATGGCCGACGGGTTCTTTGCGTAATGTTCTAACATTACTTCTAAAAAGTCTTGCGGTTTGTCGTCGTTATTGAGTTTAAGTCTATTGATAGTCGATTCCAACCGTTTGCTCACGACTTCCTCCTCTACATACGCTCTATAGAGATAGTTATTATAATGCAACTAAGCTTGGTTAAGACTTTTATTATCAAAATTTAAACTTTGTTTATTGCTACTATATACATTAAGATCTAAGTAGCAATGTGCTAGCTTTTCATTAAGTATTTTACTGTAATTTTCTACATAAAACTGCAACGACAGATAAATTAGTCAAATGTTCGAACATTTGCAAAACAAGTGCTTTTTGGCAATAGCAGTGAATTTGGTGTATCGGAGCCTAAGTTCGCTATTTCGGTGCATTCTTTGGCTATTGTGCGCGTCATATGTGAACCGGTATATCGCATCTGATCGCCAAAACCCGTAGTCCTGCCACTCGAGGCATAACTCAAGTGATATGATCTCTCGTATGAGTGAAAGTGATTCGATGTACAGTCAAACTGGTCTTCTCCTTCTCCAAGGATAGGACACAGTCGGGGGCAGACCTTTGGGTCATTTCTTGAGCAGAACTCGAGGAAAAAATTCTTATGAGAAGCGAAAACCCGAATACAAATAGCACTTCGTTTGCGAAAATAACTCGTTTTCTACATTAAAAGCCTTCTATACTGTACTCTCTATGAGATAACTCGGATTTCAACACATTTTTCGTTATGATATTAATCACTCGTTTTCTCGAATAAGAGTAGTTTCCGATGTGTTTAACATTGAGATGAGGAGTGAATGTCATGACTGAATCGACTGCATATACCTGAGACTGTTGGCCGAGTCTTCGACGAATGTGAAGTAGGACTTGCAAGCGCCCAGTGCGCCCAGGTAGGGAATGAAGTCGACGGCATAGCATTGATTTATGTCATAGAAGACAAAGTCGTAGTTATGCAGCGCTTCCAAGTACTTCGAGCACTCTCTCGGAGGTCTTAATGCCATTAATTTGCGCCAAACATGTGATTATGCGATGAGAAAATGCGAACATAAATAATACATTTTACATAGTTTTATGCATTCTAATTTAATGCTTGCCTTACGTGAAAGCCAAGTCAGAAGATTGCAAATCATATTTAATATTAAACTTTGTTATAATTGCTTACGTTTTCGAACATAAATATTTGAGAAATATGTTGGCGCAGAGCACCAGTACGTGTTGTTTAGTCAGAACTGTTGTCTCGCAACTGCTTAAGCGATCTTTGATCATAACATTCACTTCAGTTTCGATGCATTTCGACAGTTGTTTATAGCCTTTTGAGCCAAACTTCGGTATTATTCCCGTTTGAGCCATAGTTCGGCGCACTTTCTGTAGGTCAGACCAATCGCATAGAGCTAAAGCTGCGGACAAATTTGCAAAGTTGCATGGTCATTTCTAATGCTAAAATACTATACTCTTGCCTTATTATAATGAATTGCTAAATTAAAAGATGCAACCATGTAAAGCATTTATAAGCATGTATAAACTAAGTCTTACAATTATCTTTATCACGACCAAATATAAGCGAATGTCTGTAAAACGTAGGTCTGTCGCAGAACACGTCCCCTTTGAGGAGCAGTACTTCGCGCATGACTTCGGCCGAGGAGACCAAAACGGCTCTGCATTGACCCAACTTTAGTGACACAACGTTTCCGTATTTCCTGCGAATGGCGTTGAAGCCGAGCCACGGGTTGGTCGGGTATTGGGCCAACAGATGCAAGTGTCCGATCACAGGCAGACATAACGGTGACGGCGGGCCTGCAATTCAGTCAAAGTTTTGCTCAACGCGTTTCGCCTTATTTTATAGCTTGCTACATTTTCCCAAAGTTAATTAACAGAAATTCCTGAAGTTTTCTGTTGATAAGAATAACTAATGACTCGGTTTAGAGAAAAACGAAACTAAACTTTAAACTAGTTTTACAATACATTCCTTAAATATATTACGAGTCAAACGAACAGTGGTTTCAAAGATTATAAATTATTTCACAAATAGATGTATTTTAAGGGGAAAATCGATACAAAACTCAAAATGTTTATAATCAAGTTACACTATAGATTAATGGAGAATATTGAAAACAAAAGTAACATGTAACAGTAATTGAAACTTACATTTTGTCGATTCCTTAGTTCGTCTGAACTTAAATAAAATAACGAAAATAACACAAAGAAGTGAAACCAATAGACAGAGAATTGGAGTCAAAATGTTTATAAAATCGAAGCTTTTTTCGTATGAATTCATTGCTTTCGAAGACAAACGGATCGAAAATAGGATATACGAAATGCGAAACAAATTCTGAGATTTTGAACGAAAAGTGGAGAAAATATTTTGCGACAAAAACCTAAAATAACTCGAAAGTTAAGTTCAAGTGAGAGACGGAGTGATACGCAAAAGGCTAAGCGAGTGAAGCGAAAGGTCTTAACGAGAAGTGGACACAAAACAAGTGAAAGTAAAAGTTTATTTAAGCGATCGGTGAGATCGCCACAAGCAAACTATTTCTAACATGCTCAAACAGGTTTCGCTATACAGTATTAGTTTTTGCCAAAAAATTCTATATTCAGTGATTCAGTTGGAGAAAATTTTTTGTTCAGAACTATCCCAGACTTTTCAACTTTGGCTGCGATAGCACTCATAGGAAAGGAATACACTTTTCAAAGGATTACTGTTTTTCGGAACTCCTGTTTGCCGTTCGCTTCTCCTATGAGAGATGGCGTTAAGCTTTCGATAGATTTCTGTTTTAGGCAAAAGTTTTCATTTCTTCGCGACTGCAGCAGTCGTCGAGAGGCGTCGTCCGAATCAGAGCGAACTCACGAGTTGTGAGTCGTTTCCAAATTGATTTATAGGAAAGCAATTGTTTCGATAATTAATTGCAAATGACATTAGACTTAATTGCAGACTATTTATTAGTTCTGAACTCTCAAAGTTGAGTTTATACTGAATAAATGAATACTAATTGTTGCATTAAACTTTTTTCGCCACAATTTTTATTCTTTGTTTTTTGAGAAATCGATTGAAAAACTGCTTAAGAAGAGTGGAAACATAATTACGGCCACAAATGAAGTAATAAAATAGAAAAAACTTTTTAATTGACTAATTATATTAAATAATTGTGTGTTTTTATGGTAAACGCTGCGATAATTTGTTGCTTGGTTGATTTGTTTCTAATTGTCGATAATTTAAAATGGGCAAAAATTAGCAACATATACATTCTAAAAACATTTACTAGGCTAATTAAAGAAACGTTTTGCTACATAATACAAAAATAGCATTATTCGAGATTTTTTTCGCATTATAAGCTTAAACGAATCCAAAGCAAACTCTACTTTATTCATGTGTTTCGGCGATAACGACAATATTAATTGCATTGAAATAAATCAAAACGAACTTCGATGTGGAATAAAATTGAGTTTAAATTATTAGTTTTAGATTAGAATTGCTTTTCCCAGAACAGAAAATTATTCCGCCTTTGAATAACTGATAAAAAAATATTCCTTTTCTGTCGATTACCTTACAGTTCATCTCCAGAAAGCGATCAATAGATCCGACAATTTCTCTGTTGTCCACTGCTCTGCGTTTAGCACTCGAAGTGATTAACAAATTTCTTGTTTTGCAAATTACAAACGAATAGTAATTTTAAATTTTATTTAAATTTGAATTTAATTTCAGTTTTGTTTTATTCGATTATAGATTAATGCATTGAATGATTTATAAATTAGGATTTATTTAAGTGATTATTACTGTTATTATAATTTAATCAATTTTATAACAAAGTGTTGGCTTTCGAAACGTTGAGTTAGTTTTCTCCGAATTTCTCTGTTTTATTCACTTCGAAAACATATACGTTATGTAAGAAACAGCTAATAATAACTTATATTATCGATTGAATTAGTTTTTTATTGCAATAGTAATCGATTGCTAAATGCTTAGAGATTTCATAATTATAGGTAATTAACGTTTTATTTTATTTCATATATTTTCCGATATATTCATTGAAAGTACGTCTAAAACTCGAAACTCGCAAAAAGTTAATTTAAGACAAAAACACGAAAATTGTATTCAAACACAAAAAGTATTAGAAAACATGGTTTGAAAAGATCTTTGCATTTTCCGATTGCAAACATACATTTTTTCAATCAATTTTAATGTTATTTATATACAAAATATTCGAGAGTTTAATGTGTTTTCGAAGCCGTAATACTATTGTAGTCTTTGTGTCGAAAATAATGTATATTTTCTTTTCGAGAAATTCTTGTTTTCAGCAAAATTGAGGTCATGTCGAGTGTGAGTCACAAATAACTAGATTATAAATTCCGTACGGATTGCGTGTATTTACAATTGAAATCTAAATTTGATATAAATATTCGGAATAAGAGTGCATTGAATCGAATCAATAGCGTCGAGGCGTCGATGAGTTAATTAATTTAAATTAAGTGAAAAAGTTATTTGAAGTACAGAAAGAGTAGTGAAAAACGAGTTATTTGTCTAAGAATTAAGTTATTGTCGGTTTGGTCGGCGACGGAATCGATGGCAAATCGCGCGAATCAGTCGCTTGTCTTCTACTTAATCTTCTTAAACGCCGAGTTCTGGCCACCGATCGTCAGACTAGTATTGATGGGTGCGGTCGGGACTGCGGCGCTGTTGGCCGAGTGCGGAGAGGGCGAGCCGTGTGGCGTCGAACCGCCGCTGCTGTTGCGGTGCCGCTCGGATGAGATGGTGTCGAAGGAGTCACGCGATGCGCACGAGTCGCGCGAATTCATGTCCACTGTCGGCGAGTCCGCCGAATCTCTTGAGCCGATGAGCGAGTACTTCGAACTGTTCGAGTTCGACATCCTCTGGTGTCGACGCCATTTCGCTCTTCGGTTGCTAAACCAAACCTGCGATCAGTCGACAGATAAAAGCAAAGAGTTGAGACGTTTTGATCAGATATTCCGAACTAATGATTGGCTTTCAATCAAATCTAATTAAATATTGATTTCAAGTTTGCGATTCGAGTTAAGGCATAAAACTATTTTAAAAGCAGTTTAGGCGCTATTCGCGGCATTCGACTACTTGTGCCCAAACCAGACAATTAATTGCTGTTTAATCTCTTTTTAGCTCATTTTATCACGCTTTATTTATTTTGTTTTTATGAAATAAGCTTCTAATCTTTTAATTTGCAATTGCCAAGATTTGAGATAAACTACATTATATTGCTTATTTTTACGCAATTTATAATTGCGTTTACAAGACAAAGTTGTTTAATGTTAAATTTTATAGTCTAATTAAAAATAGATAAATGCACATTCTCTCTCTCTCTCTCTCTCTCTTTCTCTCTCTCTCTCTCTCTCTCTCTCTCTCTCTCTCTCTCTCTCTCTCCACTTTAGTTATAGTTAATATATAATTGCAAAACACATTAACATATTTATAGAGAAATAGAAATATTAATAAATTAAAAAACAACTAAAAGACATACAGACATAGCATGAAATTAAAACAATTATTTACAAATAGCAATTTATGTTAATATTTAACATAATAACTTAATATAATTTAAACTTGCTAATTGCAATAATTACCATTTTAATTACTTAATAATTTTATTAAAAAAGCTAATTGTAAAAAACTATTTCAGTCAACAAACAATTAATTTTAATTTGTCATTTTAACAACTTAATGTTAGAAATGGTCTGTTTTTGCAGTGTAGTAATGTAGTGTAAGTGTTAATCAAGGACAAGTTTTGCTAACGAGAAGCCGGATAAATTTGAGCAATCTCCTATTTCGACAGTAGCTTCTGGACTATTCCTATAATGGCTGTGATTATAGTACACATCACAGGCGAGTCATTGCGTAAGAGTCACAGCAGAAGGCGATAGAGAATTAGCGCAAAATTGTGTTCAAAACCTAAGCTATAAATCGAATAAAACAATCGCCGAAACCTATAATTTATCAAATGTTTAATCATTAGGTTTATTGAAATTCGAGTCCCATTTAGAGGAATTCGATCGCAAACTGTGTTTTCTGGCCATTAATGACATTTCGGAGCAGCAGTTGTTTGGCTTACAATCTGTAATATGTCTATTTTATACGGTGTACATTTAAACAAGTTTGTTTCGAAGTCGGTTTAGAGAGCATTGACAGAATGCGAAAAGACATTAATGTGTTTTAAGCAAATGATCTGTTCACAATTTACGTTTGGCTATCAAATCCGACAATCGATTTAGTAATTAAGAGCAGCGTTTGATGAATAGTAATTGCTTTGCATTTGTTTTCCACAATTACTCCAAAAGAGTTCCTCGATTTGCATATCATATCTGCGAATACGAAACAACACTAACTTTTCTCGAACTATATATACTATAAAACGCTACCAAACAGTGCCTCCGCTTTCGATCGCATAGTTGTGTAGTTGTGTCGCCTTTTCTCTAATATTACTAAACATTTGCATTTAAGTAATTCATTAAAATACAAAAATTGTTTTATTCTTTCTTTTTTCGCTCGTTTTGTCAAATAAATAACACAATAAACTGACGAAAATATTTTTCGTAATTCGAAATTAATGGAAAACACAATTCATTTATCTCTAGACTAATGACTTGGAATTAATTTATTCGTCAGGTTTTCGCTTCACTTTTAGGTCTCACTCTCTCTTAGAGCGAAAAAGTTTTGCAATTAATTAAAGCGCATGAATATCCATGAATATGAATGCTAACGAATATAAATCTGAATTTCATTGAATAAATTAATTTCGAATGCATTTCAAACGTTTAATGCTTTTTAATAAATTAAGTTTTTCAATGTTAGCTAAACTACTTTGAACGATGATTTTTAAGCTTGGCACCAGATCAAGCATGCGAACTTGCAATAACAATTGCTGTCTAAAATTTTTCAGTTTTCTAAAATATGTAATTTTCAAGTATCAAACGCGAAGTTTTACAGTACAGTGTAAATTTTATTTGTTTTGAAAAACGGAATTTCAATGTTGTTTTAATGAATTTTTTTTATCTAGTTTTTGTACTGAATAATGTTTCATTGTATTGTGGAATTTTATCATATTTGTGGATTTGAGCATTGGAATTTAATTGTTTTAATTTAGAGAGATTGTTTTTTGATGAGAATGAGGACAGGAAACTGTTTAGACAATTACACCTCATTTTACGCATCAGTCTCTACACCTATTCAGGTGTTGTAATACATGACATCAGAATTCAATAATTTAGTAATTAGCAAGTAGTTCGAAAACAAAATTAATGAAGCTGCTTTAATTGAAATCAATTAAAATGCTAATGTTTTATTTCTACTTATTCTTATTTAAATTAAATATATTAATTTATTGTTTTCGTTTAATAAAACAAGTTTCTTCTAATTCTACTGTATCTATAATTCTGGCTTAAAATTTGATTATATAACGCTTAAAATTTACAATGTATAAAATGCCTAATTTTTTACATAATCGTCGAACTTATTTAACTTTTCTTCTATACAGATGTTATTCAAAACTTATTCTTAAATAGAATAAAAGTTAAAAAATAAAATTGTCTATGTAAATATTTACTGGCAAATTAAACAAATAAATTTTTTCAATTAATGAATGACTTTTATTATGTAAATAAACTAAAATTATAAAAGAGAAAAATTTAATTTCGATTACATTCGAAAATTTCGTATCGAATTAACAATTACTCGAAAAGAAGTAATTTATTCAAAAATAAATACTCCAAACAATTACTTAAATGCAAAGCATATTAGATATCAAACTTCGAAAAAGTATTTTATATTTTGATTAGAAAAGCACTAAAACTCCTCATTGTGTGCATTCGAGAGCTGAAAAAACCTAATAATACGAATTGAGTGTAATTTGTGTACAGAATAGAAGTGATAGAAAAAGTAAACTTCTTTTTCGTCGAAATTGATTTGTGTTTTCTTTCAACCGACTTATTGCCCGCTTTTGTGGCGAACAGACAGACACACGCATCGCGTCGAACGGCGCTAAATGGCAGCGCCGGAGCGCCGAACGCAATGCTGGCGCTCATTGTCGTCCTATCTCTCTCGCGATTCGAACAAAAAATATGTAAAACTTGATATTTTTTGCATAACTTTTTGTCACGCAATCCAGTTTTTAATAGCGAAATGCTATTCATTTGGTAGTTCGCAAAGAGAGAACTCATAACTAGAAACTCAATAATAATAATAATAATAATTGCGATAATAAATAGCAATTGTGTTGCACAGGTCGGGGCGTCTATTGAATGGCTAAATCTATCCGCCGCTGCCAGTGCTGTCGGCGCTGCACATTCGCAGGCAAACCACTGCAGAGCCAATCAATTTGTAATATATTATTGATTTTACAATTACGCCATTCATTGCTTCCCGTCTTTTCTGCGTCTCTCCAATTCATTAATACATTTATATTATATTTCTATTTCGATATAAAAACTAGAGATTTGTTATTCGGGTTTCCGAACGAACCGTTCGTTTCGTTTTTTTACTCGATTTCCAGTCGATTCGGACTTAATCTTCAAATTTTCTCGATTTTAATATTCAATTTGATGTTCATTTCGCATGATCTCCATTCCCGAGACTATACGCTATTTCTGATATTATTTTTTATTGCATTTTTATTCTATCTATTATTTCGAACGAATTTATTTATAATATGTAATTATTTTACGACAAAAACTCTATACCTTTTTCTAAACTGAATATTCGTTTTGATTAATAGAGAGTCAAATCAAATGCATTTTATATTCGACGAATTGAATTCGAATGAATAGACATGCTACTTCTATTCAATTGCATTATCATATTGAATTCAAATCTATTTTCTATAAATTAATTAACTGGTTAATTGAAAAGTTATAAATAACTTCTATATATTTCTTGAGATTATAAATATAAACACACTTTATATCTAGGCTTTAATTGGTAAAAGACTATATTTGAAATATGTTTTCTTTTGTAAAATGAATTTAATTTGACCAAAACAGTTAAAGTTGAGTTAAATTATGTCAGACACTAAGAAACTATTCATTAATATATTGAAGCACATATAGTGAATTGCAAATTGGCAAATTTTATGCTTGATTATGGTATGTTTTGGTGAACTAAATTAAAATTAGATTTAGTAATTTTGGCTAATTGTAAATTAAATCCATATATTTTTAAAAGTTTATATACTTAACATAACTATCCATTGAATTAACAAGAAAGGTTATTTTTAAAACTCAGCTTTAATTATTACAAATTACTATAATTAATACAGTATTGAATTTAAAATTTCGTATTAAAATTTAACGATAAATATAAAAATTTATCAATTATATTTTCAAACTCAATTAAGAAACTAATTATTGTTGAGCATAAACACCAACAGTATCATTATTGTTTAATAATAGCAGGCAGTGTCGGAAAAAGTGATTGACATGCTTATATTAATAAAAAATGCAAATACACTATAATTATACGATTGTAGAAATCGATGTGAATGAGAGCCGCGTATGAGAGTATGGATGAGAGTATGGGAGAGAGTATGGGTTAGAGGACGGGTATGAGAGAGTGGTGGGAGAGCGGTGTTCGAGTGGTGTGAGTGGTGTGAGTGGAGTGAGTGGAGTGGGAGAGGGATGGCGTACCTGAACGCGTGCTTCGGAGAGACTGGTGATCTGGGCGAGTCGCTCGCGCGTCGTCACGCAGGGATAGTGGGTCCTCTCGAACTCCTCCTCGAGCACCTCGAGCTGCTCGTGCGAGAACGTGGTTCGGTTGCGGCGGAACTTAGCGGAACTGGAGTTCGGGTCGAAGGAGAGGTGCGGATCGAAGGCTAACTGTTGTTGTGAGAGAACGGCTGATGTGTTGCTATGGTTTGGTGAAGAAGAGTTGCTATGATTACTGCTATTGCTATTGTGCTTAATGTCCTCCTTATCCAGATCTCTATCTTCTGAAAGATTTGACACAAACTTCATATCATTACTTCATATCAATACTTCGGCAAACAATGGGCACATCTGCGCACCCGAACCACTCACCTCTATCTCTGCTCTCGATCTCCTCCCTATTGAGGTGCTGCTGCTGGAGCAGTGCCGCGTGCGACAGCGGCGATGGCGGCCAGAAGTGCCCCGCCTGGCCGTGCGGGTGCTGGTGCGAGGCCAGTGCCGCGGCCGCCGCCGCTGCTGCCCAGGCAGCGTAGAGCTGGTGCGGCCCTGTGTTGCCTCCTATACGACATGAGTTTATTTACTGCTTTTAGTCAGTTATTTGGCTTCTATTCACTGCTCGTCTTAACAGTAATGCTTACCCGCATAGGGATGGGGCGGATGTGCTGAGTGGTGGTGCGGATGGGGTGCTAACGGGTAGTGGACAGACGCGGCGGTCGCCGCCGCCGCTAACTGATAGTTTCGCGCGAACTCCTGCGCCGCGCGTTCGGCCGCTCTGTTCCTTAAGATCCGGTTAATCGATGAGACTGACGGCGCGGTTCCATTGGTGCAGACACCTGTGCAATTGGCCGGTTAGCTGAGGTTAGCTTTGGCTTAAAATGTTTTAATTAGTTATCTATATATTTAAATATTTATATATTACTACTATCTATAGAACTAATTGGAAATTAAGTCTTCATTGAAAGGTAGAGTTGTTTTGCTTTAAAGTTATAATTTATTGAATTAAAGCCGAGATATGCGAACCGAGAGATATAAAGCGGTTTCTGTTTGCAAGTCATAGTCAGAGAGAATAACAAATGCATTCGTCTTTCACTTGCAGTTGATTTCGCATTCATTTGTAGGCATTTCGGAACCGAATTCACTGCCGATGCCAATCAGTCATTCGGGTTAACTGAGGTTATCAATTGGTTATGGGTATGGGGTATAGGTATGGCTGTATGGCTGTATGGGTGCAACTACTGATCATTTGCCAGCACCAGCAGCACTAACTAGTCTTTGCTTTTGACACATCTCTCAATTAGAAATGCATAGACTTTCCGACAAACCCAAGCATTCGAACACAAATCGCTGCTCCTCTCCCTCTCCTCATGCCTGTGCCAGTGCTCTGCCAGAGCTGCGCCACTCCGCACACCGTAGTCTGCGCTGAGTTAGTGAGTTCGGAGTGAATACCAAAATGACATTTCGCTCTGAAGTTAATTAAGTTGTTGTCCGTCGCGCGCAAACCGACGCATCGATCCATCGGAAGGCATAAAGCGTTTGTAGGAATACTGTAAGACTTGTCGGTTCTATCAGAAAGTCTTGTCTTCTCTTCCAACTACTGATGAGTTGTATTAATATATTTGAAGTGAACGTCGAATGCATTGATAACTAACTCTAAGGCTTAATCAGATTATTTCATTTTTGCTGCCTTTCCCTCCGCTACCAAAACTCGCAAAGTTTGCACAATTATCTGCATTTGAAAAATGTCACTTACATTAAAAATCTCAAAAATGTCAGATCCCCTCCCCTTCAGGTGTCTCACAAGGTTCGCAACACTCGAATCACTCGAATAAATATATTTTAGCTTTTTTTTCGTCAATGAGCGATAAGACGGCTCTCAAATGACTCTATAAATCAAAAGCACTTTTGAGACGACATTGTGTTTATCATTAGGACTGCGCTTCTGAGCATTAGCTCGACTCACGACTCGCGGCTCAAGACTCGCCACTCCGACAGATAGGCTATTGGGCTATTAGAGCCAATTTCTACACAAATAATTGAAATCTCGCTTCGAATAAACAACTAATTTATTAGTTTTGAAAATATATTTTTTCTGTTCGTTAATTAAACGAGATTAGGATCCAGGTCGGGCTAAGAATTGACAAGGATGCAATTTTTGAATGCTTTTCTGCTTCACAACAAACACTCGAAAATTGAATGAAAAGATTTTTTATATCTATTTTTTTGCGAATTCATGAAAAGTGAATCCGATATTCGAGTCGTGCGATGAGTAGCAGTAGAGTAGGCGAGCGATACAGCCGTTGGATAGGCATTAGAGCGTAACTCTCGTGCGGACGGACTCTAATTGTGAGTAAGTAATAGTGAATTCTTGGATATATTGCGCGAAAAGCGCTTCACAATCGGTGTCACTGTTTCAGTAACAGCGACGACGAGTGAAAAAGCGAAAACTTTTGGGTCTTTTATTCCGTTTATGAATTAAGTTTCTTAGCGCCGGAAACGGCAACTCTATAATCAAGTGTCGAATACGAATACTTCCTGTCTTTGCAAATGTTAAGGTTAGGCACGAGTGAACAAAACTATTAAAACTATAAGTTTTTAGCGACAGGTCTGGGTATTGTAGTGCCGGTGCTATCAATGCTATCAATACGGCTATTGAGGCGCTATTATAGTTGCGCTCACAAGACGGGCGCTCAATGAGAGCGCCAGACAATGCCATGAATGAGCAAATCTGTTGGGTGTGTGCACACAGGCATTTAATTCATGCGGATAATTGGGTTGTCTTGTGGCCAATTTCACACATTACTACCTGAGCCGAGCAATCACTCATTGATTGCACCAACAAAACGGAATTCGATACTCAATGACTCGCAATCTCTATGCTATCGAAACATCAATTTTCTGCTCATCAGCTGCTAATCGATTTCATATTACATAATATTCTCAATATATTTAATATAATTTATCTGTCCTTCCATTCCATCAAATAAATGATTTTTAATGCAATTGTTATTCTAGTGACTACTGTCTTGAAGGAATAACAGGATAAATTCAATATGTAAAAGATAAACTTGAAGCTAATCATATAATAGTTTAAATTTTATGTTTAACTTTTATGGGTAATTTTATTGTTTAAATAAAAATAAATTGCTACTTTGAGAAATTTCATACATAAATTCTAAAATATCAGTCAAAACTAATGACTCAAACCAATTGGCAATCAAAATTGAATTACAAATTTCGAAATAATTTAATTAAGATAAAAATTTTGTTTCAAAAAATCAACTTAATAAAAAATGCTAGTTTGCAAATCCATTAAAGAATTAACAATTAATCTAAATATAAGAAATGGTTATCTTATTTGAAAAAATTGAAATTTGTTTGAAAAAATTTATCAAGTTTGAAAGTAGCAATAAAATATCAGATTGTGTTCGAGCGCTCGAGCAATGCCTTCGGGCCGACAATTAATCACTTGTCCATTAAGTTATCAGTTAATGAAGTTTTGCATTAATTGCATGACTCGAATGACTCGTTTGTCAGTTATTGATAGCGATTAACAAGAAATGGGAGAGAAATCGGTTAATCAAACCTTCGGAGATGAGTCGCTCCCGTATTTCCCAGGCGAAGATGGTTGGGTTCTCGCGCTTGTACTGCTCGATCTTGTTGACCACTACCGGTGTGGCCACCTTTGGCTTCGAGCCGCCGATCACCGTCGAGTGACTCGGGGAACGGAACAGCGATGCGGCCGACGCGCCCGACGACGCCTCGTAGTACCGACCTATCAGTACACACATTGTAACGAATGTATAAATTATTTAAGTTTACAACAATCTATTTATTTGGTTATTCTCTAGGCAAACACAACAAAACAAGAATGCTACTGTAGAAGAAGATAATGCAATGTATTTAACGATCGGTTTAAGGGCTAATTCAAGTGTCACGTACTTAGCAAATGCGAGACTCGATATTCGTTAAGTGTTTCTGTACTACAACTCATGCTTTCGGGTCTCAAACAACGAGAGAAGTGATGAGACGAGTGGTGAAGACGAGACGCGATACTCGTTTCGCAGTTATATAATGCAAACGATATAACTATAAGTTTTTCCGATATAAATGACTTACAAATTAGCTAATGTAACAGAACACCGAAGCCCACCTGCCCTGCCCTTCCATTCCCTTCGACAATAAAAAGTTTAGTTTCTTTCAAATCATCAGAAATAGAGTTAAAAATATTTTATAGTTTATGGCGTAAGTAATGAAAGGAACGAAAGGGTTGCCAATTATAACATGCTAACCGGATACAGGTGCTATTGTCAGTGCCGACTCAATGCTTAAACTTTATTATGGTTTTGGCTTTTTTTGTTTTAGATATATTAATCTGATTTATACGACTGTAATGCCTGTAATGCGTAGGGCTTTTCGCCAAACTCTAAATTACACTATAATTTGCAGTGAAATGAATGCCTCGTTTTCTCTCGATATCATATGCTATGCAATACTCATATGAATTGTTGAAAAGCGTAAAAACGAATGAAAAAAATAATGTAATGGAAAAGCAATTGATTCCGAAGTCATGATTCGAAGGCATTAATGATGAAAACGGAACTTCGCTTTAATAAAAACAAATGAGTAATCATGTCGTCCATGAGATGTGTGTCTTATACTGAATATACTGTATATAATGTATACTCTATTACATATCACATATAGAATATCATATTTAATAGATATCAATGATAGCCCTCTACTCTAGTTCTGGTGCTCTGGTGTGTAGAGTAGGCAAAGCGATGCTATAAATAACAATTACGACGAATGGGTCGGAGTGTTGACTGTCTGTGCGCTCACCTAATAATTTACTGACAGCTGCCGTTTGGAACGGCGAGAACGGACTCATGTGCGACAGATTGGCCGGACTGATGGCCGGGTGCGGCAATGGATGACTGATCTGCGCCATCGGCTGCGGAGGCGTTCCGTTGCTGTTGTGGTGATGGTGTGGATGCAAGTGATGCGGCGATGACGTCGTCGTCGGGATTGGCGGTGTCGGCGGCGTCGGCGCCCGCTCTCGAGCGCTGCCTACGACGTGATCAGCACAACAACATATTAGCTAATTATCGCGATTACATGGCGATTACACAGCACAATTTTGCACAGATTAAAAAAGTAATCAATGATTAAGCGATAATCGGTCGAGAATTTAGGTCTGAATTTGATTGCAATGATGCAGTGCTTTTCGGATTAGAGCAAATTGTACTGCAATTCCTCTATTACTCAAATAAACTTATACAGTACAAACCCCAATGTCTCTGTGCTTATATAATAAGCTGTGTTAAATAAACAAAAACTGAAAAAACTAGCTTTCGAGCGATGATTTAATTGTTTAGGGATGAGAAAGTAATTTTCGCACTAATTATTCGAACCGTCATTATTCGATTTGAAATGATTTTACTTCTCTTAATGAGTACACAAAAGTAGAATAATTTAATTCCGTAATAGATTAGGAAAAGCAAATGCTATTAAAATATATTTATAATTTAAGTCAATAAGTTAACTGATTGCGCGGATCCGTGATAAATGTTGTTTTTGTAATAGGCATAATTTTCAGCGTTTTTGCCTGGATGATTGGTAAGAAATTGATTTTAGCGAATGAAGTAAACAATTACCTGATTTGTTATGCGAGGCAATGATGCCGTCGATATTGAATTTGATTTTTTCGTTCTCCAACTTCTCGATCCCAATCGTACGCGAATTCGTACGCAAATCCATACCTTTTTTCGTTCAAATTCTCCACAAATATTATGGATTTCTTTTCGACGATTTTTTTTCGTCTCAATCAGAGAATCAAATATTTTTGGGAAAAATGATGGAATTCCTAGAAATGATTTATATAAAGTCAAAGATAAGTTAATTATTTCTGCTTTTTTGGGGTTTTGTTTTACAGACAAGTTCTGCAAAATGTTTCGTTGCATTAGGAGAAGACGAGAGACAAAAACTGTTTATTTATTCGACTCATTCGCTCGAAATGATTATTTCCAATGTCTATCTCAACGCAATATCTCAGAAGGTTTTAATTTTCGACTCGCTTTAAGTGAAGCAAATTTTTCTATTTTATCAAGGAACTTTTTTTCCTTATTTTAGAGATTTGGTTCTTAGTTTTCGAAACAATTTTTTCGAACGAATCTCTAAATTAATTAAGAAATAAAGAAATTGAGAGGAGAGTCGCGAAAATTGAATATCGAATGATTGAAATGTTTAACGAGTAGTTAACATACAAACTTGATAAATTAAATATTTGTGCATTTTTTTCGGTGCACTTATCAAATAACTGGCCGTTGAATAACTCGTGTATAAGTTTCGCGAATAATATATCAGAAATCAAATCAAATTAAACTTTTTGTTACTTTTTTCGGAGTTCGTAAATCTTAGAAAATAAAGTTTATACAGTGTATGACGGGATGGGAGAGAGAGAGAGAGAGAGAGAGAGAGAGAGAGAGAGAGAGAGAGAGAGAGAGACCGGAGAGCAAGTGTGACAAAGCTCTTCGAGTGAAGAGATTAGATGATCGGTTAGTGTGCGCTCTCGAGACTCGCATTAAAATAGTGTTTAAAATAATTATTTAAATTACACTTCGAGTGCATCAGTAATAAGACAAAGAAGTGATTCGAATGACACCGAATGTCAAAACAGAGGAATTAAAAAATACTTAATTTAAATTATTCAGTGATTCGGGAATTTTTTTCGAGCATTTAATTTCATAAACTTAATGTGCGCTCAGAAGTCAAGAATTTCAATTCGTTTTAAAAACATTTAGAGAAACTGTTTTGCATTCGAGCCTAAGAACGAAATTTATTTATTACCGAATAAGAGCTGTAATTAATGTTAATATCTATTGCTTAACAACTTGTTATTACTGTGAAAATGATTAAAGTCGCAAAAAACTTTTAATCGTGAGAGAAATTATCGCAAAAAAGCTAAACATCAGAAAAAATGCTTATTAGCCAAGGGTACACTTTGTTTGTATTGTTTGATCAAGCTTTTTTTCTTCAAACTCTTTTCATTAATATTCTAAATAAACTTTTTCTTCTTATTTCCCATTCTATTAGACTTCCCTTCTATTCATAAACTGTGCAAAAACTCAAATCATATGATTGTAGACTTATTTCGCATTTCTCATGAATTGGGATATGCAATCGAAGTGTACAAATGCTCAAGCTGCAATTAATCATAATGAAATTTGCATTACGCTTGCTCTATAACTACTCCTCATTTGAAATTTTTAAGATAAAATCTTTAAGTTATACCGAATTTATTAGATATGCACTCCTTTTTGGGTTCAGATAATTGCGTTCGTATTGTGTATACGAAGTGTTAATTGAAAACTAAACAAAAAAATTTAATTAAAATGCTTTTAAAAAAGGGATAAATTTCCCATTAATTCTATTAACGCTTCATAAAATGCAAAAAATTTCAAAATAAACAAAATAATTTTATACAGTGCAGTATATATTGCAATAAAACATTATATACATTATATCAATATTTAAAACAAACTTGCATTTTAAAAGGAAAATTATTTGAAACAAAATAAAAATTTGAATAAAACTTTCGATAAGTGAAAATGGCATTTTATCAATAAACAAAACAAAACCTTTAAAAGTTGCTAAAATAAGTTTATATTCTAAAAAAGAACATTTAAATATTTACCTTTTGATAAATAAATATTTTTGTTACAATGTTTGACATTTAATAGAAAAAGTGTAAAATAATGAGATAGTGGTTAACACAAACAAAATAGATCTGGTTTTAGGAACAATTCGCAGCACATAAATCATTGCCTACTTAGGATCGAAAGCAGCGTTCGTCTGATACCGTGGCTGCACAGGTAGTTGGTGTAGTGCTGGTGCTGTTGTGTAGTCAGGTATGCGCTAAACAAGCGGCCAAATGATCGCAATTATGGGCTCGAGATTCCCTCAAAATCTCAACTTTTCCAACACAAGAATTGAGGCAAAGCATGAAAATGCAAACTAAAAACTTATTACCGGCCGCGCATACCTGTGCCCGAATTCGCACCAACACTCTCAGCCAAATTGAATGTTTGCGAACAAGAAGGCAGTCTCGCGATTGAAAGGTGCCTCTCATGAGCTGAGAGACTGATAGGCACTGATAGGATAGTAGGAGAGGTGAGCTCTATAAGCAGTTAATGCAATACTACTAATCATGAATATTATCATTGTAATGATGCCTCTATTACACCAACTATTGTCATTCTCTCTCTCTCTCTCTCTCTCTCTCTCTCTCTCTCTCTCTCTCTCTCTCTCTCTCTCTCTCTCTCTCTCTCTCTCTCTCTCTCCCCACTCTCGACTCTGTTGTGCTGTTACTACTACTACTCGACAACGACTAACAATTTTTTGTGCAATTCCTGCTTTCACTGCTCACTCCGTTCCCTCGCTCATCAGCATCCATGTGCCGGTGTCTGTGTCTGTGAGCCAGACATTCCCAACGAGTTAGGCATCAGTAGATTGCAAACACACATCAAATTCGGATCAAAATAATGCTTTTAATTATAATTATCGAATGCAAATACAAACTACATTTCCTTCTCATTATTCTCGTTAATAGCGTTTGGAGACTAAGTCTCACAAATTCTTCAGTCTCTCCGAAGTCTGGCTCTAATTCCGACTCGAATTCAGACTTTAATTCTAATTCCGAATCGCATTTAATCTCTGACTTCAATTGCAAAACTTAGTATTAAAACAAATGACATGAAGTCAGCGATGGCTCGATTGCTCGACTGCTGTAAACGCATTAATCGCTGCACTCGTCGTCTGAGTCGCTGCAGAGCATCTCATTCGGAGTCTCGTCGTCCGAGAAATTTGTGTAATTTTCCTCATAGTTTGCAAATTAATGCTTATATGACTGCAAATTAGTAACTAATGCGGCGCTTGATGACAGACAGCGCTTTCTGGCGCAGGTAGCTCTGGCGCAGGTAGCTTTTTAGCTAACTTAGGGCAATAATAACTACTGCACAGAACAATTTTCATGAATTGTCGGGGTTCTGATTTGTCGGGAATCAATTATATTGCGATTTTTATTGTCGGCCAAATTGATGTATTTTTGATGATCTTTCGCCCCTGGGCATATAATTCTAAAAAGAACCTTTGCACATTTTCAGCGTTTCAAAGGGCTTTGAGCCGTAAGTCTGCAAACAAATTGAACGATTCAGTGGTGAGCAGTGCTCAGCAATGACTACTCGGGAGTCATAAAAAAATATACAAACATATACTGAATATACACTGTATATACACTGGATCTTACAGTATATACTTACTATACGCGGAGTATATAAAAAATTGTATATCTATTGAAGTTTGTATAAAAAGCTGTGCCCTCCGGGTGCCTGGCTTTGGATGTTCGGAGTTTAGGAGCTTAGGTGCCAACTATCTGAGGAACACCGCGTTTACCATAAAAGAAGTTTCGATTTTTTCATTAGACACCAGACTCTCCTCTCAATCACTAATTCAAGTGAACCCGAAATCAAAACTCAAACCCAAACTCAAACATCGACTGCAATCGCAAACAATTCGAAACGAAATTCAATCAAAACCTAAACTACAGACCGAAGAGAAAACTCGTTGTCACGTCGTTTCGATGTTTAGTACGGATTGTCATTATGTTATGAAATGCTATAAATAGAGGCATTAGGGGTATTGATGGCATTGATGGCATGCATTGGTGAATCGCACAGGTATTCGCACCGGCATTCGCACAGGCATTCTAGTGATTGGACGCAAACCGAATCGAACTGAAGTCGACTGAGTCGAGCATTACTGCAATTTTCAGTGATTTTTGTGTTAAATAGAGAGTTATATCTATTCGCGAAAGTGATTGCGATTATGATATTCGTTTCGATGGCTTTGGATGGCTTTCGGCGATTCCTCTACAAAAGGGCATTGAATTTGCATTTTTTGGCATAAGAGGCGGAATCGAAAACCAAATATTTAGTGCTCGAAGGTATTGGATGTATCACTGCTTCAGATATGAGATACAAAACCGCAAATTACGAGAAGCAAGACATTGAAACATTCAATTTAGCGAAAGGCACTATTGAGCACAGGTATCAACGCTGGTATGAGCGCAGGTATGATGGCTCGGCTGCAGCACTGCATCACTACATCAGGCATTCTATGCGCATAGGTTGGCGGCACCGGCACCACAAACCGATTATATGCCATCTAATTGACATCATATGTCTGCCATCAGTGCACTGACGGCACAGACGGCACTGACTGCCGACTTGACAAATGACGGCTCGGCTTCCGAACCAATGATTCGCTTCTAATGCCGAATCAGTTCGAACTCTAATCTAACGCCAAATAAATGTATAAATGTATTGCAAAACGCAATCACTTATTACTCTTTTAAGTAACTCTTTTGCATTAAATCTATTCTTATTTCGCAACTTCTCACTGCCCTTAAGCCATGAATCAAGTGGTAGGACAATAGGCACCTGAGTTGGCACTGACATGTCAGTCGACATCCCCTATCATAACACAGGAAACTGGAGAACAACTGTTTGAAACAATCCAAAGCCAGTGACGATTCACGGCAACGATTGCATTAAAAACGGAATGTTTTTTAATTTAAAATTTTGCCAAGTTTAATTAAAGGGCGCGGCCGTTAATTTCGGTGCCATTGTCTCGCAGTCGCAACTCAGTGGTCGACAATAGAGTCGTGACATTAAGAAAACACTTCGCATATACATCGCCATACACTCCATCGCCAGACAATCGGACAATCAGTCGAACTGAGCATCACTTCAACAAAACGAATCACTTAATTAAAAGTCATTCGAAAACTCCTATTCGAAGCTCTCGATTAGACGTTTCCACTAAATAATTGCGAAAATTATTTTCCTTTTATTCTCTTCTATCGTATTATTTAATGCAAAACACAAAAGCCGTAAATAATTGTTTTAATGTTAATGTTTGAGCAATTTTTCTTTAAATTCAGTCAATGCATCACAAACTTAGTTCAATACACATTATAATAATACTGTATACTATGTACTCCTTTTTGTGTTGTGTTTCTGCAATCTCTGCTAACCTTTAGACTGTGGGTCTGATTAGAGTGAGCGCTGAGCGTGCGATACATTTTTGATTAGTTTCTATAAAAGCCAAACCATTCTAAGGAAGCCTTCATTCCTTCCCAACGAATATATTAATCATAATTTCAAAGACTATGGATCGCCGACTCATCAAAGAGATGACAAATAGAAGAAATTCAAATCGAAATACTCGACTCGAGAATGTGCGCGCCGGCAGACGAGCACCGGCTCCCGATTGGAATGCAGCGAATATGTTGCCAGTTTTTAGGATGTTTAATTTTATCAAAACATTTTTATACAAAAAAAATAACGAATCGGTTCGCAGGAGTTGAGAAAAAAGTTATTGAGAAGTGGGAGAGGGAGGGAGAGAGAGAGAGAGAGAGAGAGAGAGAGAGAGTCAGAAAGGAGGAGAAAAGAGCTTGGGTCTTAATGTTAGAAACAAGACCAACATTAGTAACAACAACACAGAATTAGTAACGCAACGAACACGCGATTTGAGTGCACGCTAGCGATTAATGCAATGTTTCAGCTCTCTCACCAGTCTCTCTCTCTCTCTCTCTCTCTCTCTCTCTCTCTCTCTCTCTCTCTCTCTCTCTCTCTCCCCTCTCTCGCATATATAATTGTCGATGTGTGTGTGTGTGTGTGTGTGTGTCTACCTGTGCTGCGAATGTTGGCACTGTTCGTGCAATGCCTACGAGTTAGTGTGGCGTTACTCACATTTTGTACTAAGCATTTGTAAGCCAACGCCGATTCGGGATCGCATTGCACGCGAAACACTCCAACGATAGCGACTGCCAGTCCTCATCACTACAGCTCCACTACAACACAATCACTACAACCGAACACTTTATATGCATTGCAGACAAATGAGTTCGATTTGGGAGAGACAACCCAACCCACTGTAAGTGGAGAGCCGAAGCACTTCCAACACCTCATATCCAGACCCATATTCTAATTGTCTTCTTCTCCACCTCTACTCGAGTTGAGGCCAATCTAACGCTTTCTAACGCAACACACATATAGTCAGTATATCTGTCGATAAATTATATGCATTCTTACAAATAATGTTGTCTTTAATACAACACATTTCAAATCACTGATCACTCATCGAACTCATTAATTGCTTTTTATACATTGCATGTTTTTGTTCTTACATGTTACATTGATCTAAGGTTATAGACATTCCTTTTTAATTTGAATGTTTCTTTCTAAAAAATATCTTGAAGCAATTATTTTTTGTCATTTAATGCAATTTTTATTATTAATATGAAATGTAATGTTTGCGTTAAAAACTACTTTATTGATGATAATTTGATCGATATTATAAATAATAAACACCAAGTTGGTATTTCTAAAGCAATCAATTATTTGTATGTGTTTTTCGAGCCGTCGATATAATAAGAACTGCTTTGAATTGTTTGCTCTAATGTACTGTTTATATGAGAATAATATTTGTTTTGTTGCAGAAAAAGGTTTATTCGTCACAATATGTGGATAATTGAACAATAGGTGTAATGTTATTGGGCTTTACCATGTATAATGAAAGAGATTACTATGTTACTTCAATAACAAGACTATTTTACAGTGCATTTGAATACTCAAAAGCAGACATATTTTAAATCAGAACCAAATGGTTTGTTAATATTCAAACATAATTATCATGAAAAATTTACTTAATTTGATGATTAAATTTCAAAAACCTGAAAATTAATTTGTTTTTAACAAACGGTATAATTTAAAAGCTTTAGCACAAATTCGCAAATCCATTGTCTTTGTATCAAGGGCAAAATAAAAATTCAAATTCCAAATACTATAACAATTGAAATTAGTTTCGGCGCTAAGTCTGAAGAATGGCGTTTATGAACATTACTCGCGAAGCACATGAGCCGGAAATCGAGACACAGCCGACGCCAGCGCTACGTTCGCCGAGCGTTCGGCCAAATTATAAGGTTTTGATTTCCGGTTTTTATATTTGAAATTATCGAACGGAACGGAAATCTTTACATATTATCATCGCAGCCATCGTCGGACGCAGTCATAACATTTGGGTAACTGAGCCGAGAGTTGTCGACAACAACAGACTCGACTCGACTAACCATTTGACTGCATGTATGAGCGCTGACACAGTCTAACGGATCAAATATAAAATTATGGTCTTCTCGAGCACTTCATACAACAAATTATTTATTTTTCCCCATTTTTAGCCAAAATATATATAGTTTTTTATTTCACTCGTATGAGTGAATGTGCACCTGGCAATCAACCACTGTTCAACCTTGTTCAAAAGTGTTTCGAATATATAGATCAGTCAACAAATATTTAGTTTATATTGCTACAATTTTCGGCTCCTACCTACTGTGTAAAGGTGGCCCAAAGGGAAGGGTGCAGACAATACCCCCTAATTTAACAAATTTAACCAATATTTTCAGTTATTGTCAAAATGTGTACATTTCTTAATATTTCTGACCCTAAGCCAAATTTGCATTTATTTAAATTTATAATAATAAAGTTTAAACTTTATGGAAACATGTTTATTGTAATTGTATCACCCTCATACCCCTTGGTTAGCCCTCGCAGAGTAATATTCTCCTCGAGTGCGCACAACTCACTACTCATTTCGACTAATAACTCAATTCGAGTGCTGCCGACAAAACGATGCGTTAATATGTATTTAAAATTCGGTTAAAACTGAAATTTTAAAGTCATTTACGAAAGTCGTCTTAATTGAAGTCAAGGCGACAATTATGACAATTATTTGGCGAACGAATCGATTTCGAGAGCACTTTATTTCATTGCCATTACGAGTAATGCTTTTTTCAATACAACGCTGCGAACAGACAGCGAGAGGAGAGAATGGAAATTAAAAACTAGCTTTTGTTCAAATTTCAATCATGATAATAACACTGAATAGACCGGTATAGCTATAATTATGAATGAGAGGACAAAAAATTGTTTGAAAAAGTTTGTTCGACTGAACAAAAATAGTCACAACTCGTCTCATAATCCTATTTATTAAAAAATTATTTAATTGAATAGAATTTCAGAACTCGACGAATAATAATAGTGTTGTTTGAATGGGATTGTGTGCAGAGAGCGGTGCACATGAGCGCCGATACCTCATTCCTCATTCTTCATGACAAAACTTCATCACCATTTTGATGATCCGTTAGCGTAATTGAGCCCAAAATCGGGCGCCGGATATGATTTTTTCAGTGCCGCTCCGATTATGCGTTTACACCACTGCTTGTGTGCACTTCTGTTCACTTTTTCGTATTATTACATAATATGGAATCAAAAACGAATTATTATTATTATTGTTATAATACTGTATTGTTAATAGAGAGGTCTGGCGCTCGAGAGAGGGAATGTATGTATGATTGTGTCGCTCAGCGACTAATTTATGTTTCATTACTACTCAGGAAATGCCTCACAAATGAGAAAAAAGTGAAAAAACATTGTTCGCCTCGAAAATGCCTTTTATATCAAGGCAGTTTTTAGAGTTAAGCTTTAAATCATAACTTTAATAATAGGAATAGAGTTTTGTTACCAAAACAGTGAGTTGTTCTACAATCACATTATACGATAAGTGGATATTAATAGAGTTTAAATTTTCAAACCTATTAGGGGAACAGTAGGAAAGGGGGAACGGTAGGAGCGCACAGAGCTGAACAGAAATTGCTATTTTCGATGTTTACTGAACGCAAACAGCAATACACATGTATTACAGTAATCGTTAGAATAACTGAAATAAAAGTAAATAATTTTATCCTTAATTAGACTGATATCTGAATTCGAGTAATTAATTAATGGTAAAAAAGCGTAATATAAAGGCAATAAATTAATTGCTGAATGTGTTTGGTGTGTTTGGTCAGCCTATCGACATGTGCTCCCGGTGCTGCGCCGAAACATCGCACACACACTAATGCACATTAATTCGTATAACATTAATACATTAAACATACACAGACTCAGGCAGTCAAACACATCTCTCATTGAATTTTATGGTCTAATTAATTAGTATTTAGTACTGAAATAGCGTTTTGCTGAGTCTTTAATTGTGTTTCGGCGGAACAGCTGCCAAAACAGCAAAAACTTTTTGTTCCACAGAGTCTGAACTGATTCGCCAACAACTGGCGAAAAGAGATTATTTGGCAATACGTGGTTCGAAACTAAGTATTTGAAGAAATTGCAGTCACCTGTACCATGCTAGAATGATAACCAAGAGTGCAGTCGAGGCGCACATTAGTGTTGGCAACCAAATGAGCCACTTCTGCACCGAATAGCTAATACACATTCGTTCGTTTGAATACATTGGCGATTGTAGACACGTTTGCGAGACTGCGAATTGCATATTAAATAGACGAGAAGACGAGTGCAGCACAAGTAGGTTCGGGGCCTAAGACGACGAGCAGCTACTGTTCGAAGCCCAGCATTAAAAGCGCTTTACATTCGTAATGCAGTAATGCTTTCGGCGTTTAATCAATGCGTTCTCGCATTCGGATTATATGCAGTTTCTGTCCCCCGAAGGCACGCCGAAGACATGGCGGCGGCGCTACTCATACCCAATACCAATTGTCGCCAGAGTAAGGCACAGGTAGTTGCGTTCATTGAACACTCGGCACCGCTACTGCGATTTGCATGTTCTCGCTGCGAAGAGCAAAGTGGCAAGCACATTTCGATTCGATTGTATAAAATGGATCGAAAGTATCGTATGTTTACGCAATGCTTAATACGATTTGTGATCTCTGGCCCGGCATTGCGTGTCGTAATTATCGCACTTTAATTAAAATGATTGACAAATTGCTTATTAGATGAGACGTATTAGCTATAGTGCGGCAGAGAAGGGCATTGCAGAGCACAGGAGGGCAGAGGAGAGCACAGGAGAGCAGTTCGTAGCCGAACACTGAATAGAAGATAATTTGTTAATAAACAAGAATTGATTGAAGATTTTCGATATCGAATTAGAAGAATGAGAGGAACGATAAAATATTTTTTAAACAAATTAGTCGAACGAATAGAGTATTTGTTGTTTTGTATAATTGAAGTGATGTTTGAAAGGAAGGAATAGTGTGTTTGAAAGGAATAAAACGAAGCATTAGAAGGCATTAGAAGGCAGTGAAGAGAATATGATTGACGAATGGTTTTATGGCGAGAATGGATGAACTTTTAGTTTAGCATTCATTGCGAGCAAACCTGAATCCAAGTGCTGCACCCATGCCTCTGCTCCCAGCGCCTATACCCTGCACTCGACTGACAATATCGCAGGAATAACTGTTACGGCATTTCGGCCGGGGATTAGCTTACGTGAAGTGAAAAGTATAACTTTTAGTACATATTTATCAAACACTCTATTATTAATGCCTTTTCTTTTTGGTTTTGGGTTTGGGTTTCAAACAATCCGAACGCAATCCGAACGCAACGAATGGCAATGAATGGCGAAAACCGTATTAACGCTCGTCAGCGCACAACTCAATATCGAATATATCAATCAGTTTGCTTGCCATTCGAGAAATGTAATTAAACTAATTATTGACAAATTATATCTTGCTCGTTTTTTCGCCAATCGTCAATCAAATTCAGTTATCAACTAACCATTACAGGCATCTCAGGCTCAGCAGAACTCAATCAATATAATGTCGACCGAAAACCTCAAAAATTCGTAATTCGATTGCAAAATATGAGAAATAAATTCGACTTCAAATTGCCTTCTGTTCGCTAACAAGTTTCAAATCTTTCAAATAAAAATAAATAAATAAAACCCTAATTTTCTATTGAGCTAGATAATTTAGTTCAGTTCAAGTCAGGCAACAAATTAGAAAATAACATAGAATTGAATGACATTTAGCTGATATAAAAAGTTAAATCTAATTATATATGTATATGCCGTTCAATATTTGCAGTCAATATTGAATTCTAATGTTATTATTATAATTGATAAAAATCTGAGAAACTTCTGATTTGATAAAACCAACGAAATTAGAAATAAAGAACACATTTAGTGCTGTAATTGATATGATTCGAGTGCCAAGTATTGATGTTTTTGTGTTTGAAAATACTTTGTTTCGAATTCAAAGGCAAGTCAGACGTCGTTTTGGTTCGAATGGGAGTTTGTGTTTTGGAAAATAAAAACTTCATATCTTTTCAAAAGATCTTTACATACATTCGCAAAGTTGACAGAAAAAACAAAACAAAAAAATTGTAAAAAAATTTGTCAAAATGCAAGTAATAATTCAAATGTATTTTCTATACTTGAACAAGTTAGAATAATATTTATTAGGGAAATTTCGTAAAGAGAAAAAACTACATCAAAGATCATATCAAACTTTTTTCATTAGTAATTCGCATACTTTCTCAGCCATAGAAAGCGTAGACAATATAGTCATTCGCGAGTATTGGCATTAATTTAATGTCATATTTCTCTTAAATAAAATACATTTCTATTTTTTAAAAAGTTTTTTGTATTAACTTTTAAAAATAGCTGAAGTGAAGTGCAATAAGTATTGCATAGTTTCACGACTCGACTGCGAGTGCAGTGTTGACTGTAGTGGTGGAGTAGATGTGTTGCCTATCAGTAATAATGCCTATTAAGGCAATGCTCGGCTACTTGAGTAACCTGTAATCGACTGACAAAAATATAGGTTCTCTACACTGATGAATAACATGCGAAAATAAGCACTGAATGAGCGATATAAACACAATTGGAGTCGAAAAATAGGAAAACTTCTATTTAGCAAACTTTCACATATTTTGCGAAATAAAAACTTTTTTTTTCAGCTATTACTGACTCTCGAGTCAAAGTCTCAATCATTTTTCGCGGCAATAGAGCTATAGTTTTGTGGGCCTCTCGTATTGATTAGCTCTACTCGACATACGTATAATTGAAGTCGACTTTCTAACAAGGTAGAACCTCGCTCAATAACATACCCGGGTGTACCTCTTTTTATATTCTCTACTTATAAATTAGTAGACATAGAGTAATAAATAGTTTGACCGTAGGTTTTGACATAAATAATAATATAATTAGATTAAAGACTAGTTTCGATCGCAGACTCGAGTGGCGTTTGACTGCTTCTCAGATGCGATAAGACAGGGCTCAGACACAGCAAATATAAGTCAATAATGAGTTGAAGAGCAAAACAATCGGTTATCTCCACTAATACATCGGTTCGGAGTTGGGCTCAGAACGGGACTAATTCGGGAACAAAATAAATGCTTCGATTCGATCATTTCGGTAGCGATTGCCCCGAACGCCGAGTGCAGCGAAGATGCCTTTCCCGTATTGGGCTCTGTTTGCTAACCGCCTGTAGTGCTATCCAACTGTTTATCCCACAGAATAGCACTTAACCTCTGACACCCGTAGGTATGGCTACAGATATATCTCTACTTCGAGTGGAGAAGAAATGCAATTGATTTGTGAGAAAAGCGAAAGTAGTGTTCATTCGCTCCAAACGGATCAGAACCTACGGGCGCTGTCTCTGTCACTGATATTGCCGTTCATTCGCTCTTTACTATCAAATCGATGTCTACTCTATGTGTGTATATCCGCGCTATCGGTTCGAACCTGAGGTCAATATGAATCGCAGGAAATCGTAGTGAAAATAGTTTATTCTAATGATGTATTGTTATTATTCAATGCATTTGAGAAAAAACATGTATAAAAAACAAATTCACGTTTTTTGTGCCATCAGTTTAATAGGCAAAACATAGATCACTGATAAACGAAAGTTTCTTCTCATGTATTCGCACAGCAATTACATTCGAATAATAATAACAACAAAAACGAGCAAAATCTCCGAAATATCTTTATATAAAAGTGGTATTTTTAATTAATCTGGTCAATTTATTGTGCATGATTGCCCGATTCTGATTCAAGCATTAATGGCTTTCGGATCGACTGGCCTTTGGTATCGCGCGCCGGCATGAAAGCCCACCCACACATCGATTTGCAATAGTTTAATAATTAATTTAACAATTTGTGGGCAATTTGTTGCGTGATTGCGGGTATTGTACAAATGCGCTTGCTATATTTGCGCTCTGTGCTTGATCCCGGACATTCTACACAGTGCTATTTGTAAATACTGTGCACAGTATTAGAATATTAGTGCTGTGCAATCAACTTGTTTCTCATTTGGCGATTACATTCCATGACTAAATACAAATTAAATATTAATAATAATAATAGTTTCTATCATGTTCATACATGTTCTGGTAGTGCTATACTGTACAGTATAAAAAGTATTGAGTCTAACGCCGAAAAAAATTAATTAACCAAAGTTTAGAAGTCAACTGCTATGCTGTGCATATGTGTGTAAACTGTACAGTATGTGTATGTGTGTGCGAAGGTCTTTAAAAAGTGTACAGTACTAAATGTTAAAAATATTGCCTACGAGTGCGTCCCCACAAATAAGCTTGCTTTGGAGGGCTGAGTGCGCTTCGCACCAGAAGGTCACACCGAATTAGCGATTCATATGCGCTGCGGACCCGAAGTGCGAA
>JAQIXC010000193.1:0-40040 GCA_034697605.1 Metabelba pulverosa | reverse complement strand
TAATTAAATAATAATTATGCATGGCAAAAATGGTAGCATGTTTTCGAAGATACTTAGATATTTCATATACCGTATATAAGTTTATTTATTAATATTTTATTATTTGCAAATATAGGTAGCAAAAGTTTACAAATACAGGTATATTATTCGATAAAATTTTAGCATTAACATTTCGCAAACGTTTCGCCTATCAACGTTTTCTCGAAACAATCACCCAGGTGTTCGAGCATATTGGGATACTTTTTATCCAACGTCGGCAGCCGGGCGTCGATCGCCTTCGAGCACTCGTCCCGTTTTCCGGCGAATTTCGCGCTAAACGACTGAAAGATCTTCGCGTCATTCGGATAGTTTTCTAGCATGCACTTTTGAAATGCAGCCAGTTTTGTCTGCACATCTTTGTTTTTGCATTCATCTATGATGTTATAAAATATAAAATAATAAAATTAAGCTATATGCAAATTATAACGGTATCTATAATGTACATGGTACTTACTGCAAAAGACGGCTCGTGCTGCTGATAAATCAGTTGCAAATAAGTGAGTTATATTCGCTGCAATAATAATTAAGCATAAAAACTGAATTTTCAACATGTTTATTTTTATGAATAAATGTATTGCAGTTAAAAATAAAGTTTGTATTTAGATTTTAAAAATAACGAATTCTACTTATTTATATAGTTAGTTTTCTTAAGTAGATTGCAATAAAATTACAATACTGCTTTATCTCTATACTGCTTTAATGATATTATGAATAGCGTATATAATTAGGTACATGAGTACTTTAGTACTAAATAATTAAACATGAATGATTATTTAGTACTAGGTTTTTTTTAATAAGTACTCTATTTATAAAATAGCTACTGTTATCTCATAATAAAAATAGTTTATACTGTTATTTAGTATAATTAATTTATGCAAGAAAAACAAAATATTTAAAAGTATTTACATTTATTTCTATCAAATTATGTATGATTGAAATAAGAAATTGACATTAAGTTAACAAATAAATATTTTCAGCATTTATGGTTATTTTAATTAAGCACTAGCATTCAATAAGAAAGTTAAATTAATACTTAACATTATAATGAAATAAAGCTGAGCAGGTCCGTGTCTTTGAGGTCTTTACCAAAGACCCGGACCGGACCTGGACCTCTTCATTGAGGACCCGGACCTGGACCTGTGAGATCTTTGAAAACCGGGACCCGGACCCGGACCTCTATATAAAGACTCAGACCCGGACCTGGGACCTCTTGCATAATATTTTATATGATATTTTAACAAATAAAAAGAATTAAATTGCATATGATTTATTTTATATATTAAATAACACTAATAATGACAATGTGAGTCAACTTGTGTAAACTAATGCTTTCTGTTAATATATACAATATAAAAAAATAGTAAATGTGTGTAATTTTATAGCTAATGCAGGTCCTAATGAGGTCCGAGGTCCCAAGACCCAAAGACCCGGACCGGACCTGGACCTCCACATAGAGGACCCGGACTCGAACTCGTACTAAAACTGAGGACCAGGACCCGGACCTCTAAAGACCTCAGGTCCGGGTCCTAAGACATAAGGTCTTTTTGCTCAGCTCTATAATGAAATATGCCATTTTTAAAAATTTAAACAGTTATAGTATAATTTGACGAATAAATACTCAGATAATATTGCAGTACACTACAAGATAAAATTTATAAATATATTGCAATAATTATACATTATTATTAGTTATTATTAATATAATGAATCGAGAGATATTAAAAATAATGATGACATAAATGCAATAGTCTGTATATAAAACATAATCAGTTAATTTTTATCAAATATTATTAGAAAACCTCATGTTTATTAACATACCTCATAACAGGAGAAATAATTAATTGTGAAAAACGTATAGCACGAAAAGCCAATATCGTAATGCGCAATACGTTCGATATAGTTCTGCAACTATTTGTTTAAAATAACAAGCATAAAATTACAAACAATTGAATTAAAAGTAAGTTAGAATAAAACATTCAGATTATAAGTTGCAATTGAATCATAAAAACGTTAAATAATTGCGTTATAATAGTAGTTTAATTTTTTTTGTAACTTATAGATTATTTTATAATATTTAATTTTGTATAAATTTATATGTATGTTTACTATCAATCTGAAATTTTATTTTAATTATAAATATGTATATATAATTTAATTTAATATAAACATACTTTAATTGCTTGATTATCGAGATGATAGCGGCGCCGAAGTTCACGCGGCATACGACGCGCGTACATCATATGCCGAACAGCCAAGCAATTGAGCGGCGCGTATGAAGCGTACGCCTCGCGGCTGAGCGACGAAAACTGGCCGAGTATTACGGCGAACACGATCAGCATTACAATTATAAAATTGCAAAATATAACGCGAATGTACGCGTCCATCGGTTGAAAAACTAGCATGACCACCGTGAGCACAATAATCACTTCGAAAATAGTCCATATTATTAATATATATTTGGAAATGTATGTCGTGTCGTAGTCGTCGATATCCGCGTAAATTGCATTCAATTCGCGCATCAATTTCGTGTTAAATCGCGACCACTTCGTTGATTCAATCTTGCTATAATTAATCATGATTAATAGTAAAATAATTCCAATTAATTTGCTTTTATAAATAATAAAAATATAATCTATCAAATAATAACATTAAAATTTATTTATTAATTAAATTTATAACAAAACTAAAAAATATGTACTAATAAAATCATAACATAATTTACAATGCAAAAATTTTAATTAGATAATTTCAGTAATATTCAATATTCTGTTATGATATTTAAAAAGATTTATACAGTACATCCAGATGTGTGGTACAAAATATTATTATAGTATTATCATAATAATTTAAAGTTGATAATTTATCAACGCTTACCGATTTACGGCGCGAATACGAAATTTAAGCCAGTTAATTACATAGTAATAATAGAACTGCTGATAGTAGAGAAAGTTAAACGGATAGAGACCGCCGACGGCATACGCGGCCGCAAACGGTATTGTAAAGCAGATATTCTCGATTACTGTGCAATTGTACACTCGTGGAAACAATACTAGCAAGGCGCATATAATCGGCACATTGATCTCGTTATTAAATTTAATTATGCTAATAACAATCCGCGAGCGGCGTCCAAGTCGGCGCACTTGCACCTCATCGGTGTAACCAACGCTGGCCGGCGTGCGGCGCCCAGCTAGCATTTCGAATAGTTTAAGGAAGGTGATTTTATTGCCGGCCCGGTAGTTGTAGTAGTAAAGTGCTTGAAAGGCGAGCACGAATAACTCGTATAAGAGCTCGACCGTGTTGTAGAAGCGCCGAGCGCCGAAGTATTGCCCGAAGTCGGCGAACACGACCAGTAGGTAGGAGTCGTCGGCCGGGAGTATGCAGCCCAGCATGCGTATGACATTTATAATTGTTACAATTAACATGACGATTGGGTTGTAGAATATGTGCCGTCTAGTCTCTGGCACCTGGATGTCGTCGGCGCGGTTGCCGCACAGCCCGATGCGATGCAGTAGGCCGTCCACGTTGGTTATGATTAAATTGTTAGGCAATAACTTGTTTGGATTAAACTTGCTCATTTTTATTTTGTTCTTATTAAAAATTTAAAATAGATCAAATTCTATTTAGATATAATTATAATATTTATGTATAAGTAAGTTTATATTTATCGATTGTTTAAAATAGTAATTAATTTGTTATGAATGTTTGTATAATTATTTTAAAAAATTGCTATTAAATGCCATTAATAAAATTGACAGCAAATCAATTTTATGAAAAAATATGATTTATTTTAAACTCGTGATTATAATTAACATCAATAATCAATAGAAAAGCTGATTTGCAAAATTATATTTGAAGTTTAAGAATAATAATAATATTATTTAAAAATATGCTATAAGCTTAGGTTATATGCGTTTACAAAAAATATATAATTTAAAATTATATATATATAATACAACTAATAATTTAATATGTATAATGAAATAATTACTTTACAAAATCAAGAAATACAATTAATATCGATGACATAAACGCTATTATCAATAAGTATAATATAAATTAACATAGTTAAATAATATTATTATTTTACTTTTACCAAATAATAATATTATAGCAATTATATTGCTTTAATTGTAACTATTAATATATAAGTATAAATGCTAGCAACAAAGTGTAAAAGTTAATCTAGATTAAAGTTGCACTACAGGTAATTATTAAATTGTTTTACAAATATAAAAATAAATAATAATTGTATCAATCAATAAATGTAATCAATAAATACCTCGTAGCAGCAATAATTTTGTACTTTCCAATTAGAATTTTTAAAAATATATTAAACATTACTAGTAGATAGATACAATTAAAAATAACACTTAATTATTTTTAATAATTAACATAGTATACAACATGTATTTATAAACTCTTAATTATAAAGATTAAATTTTTTAAACAAATAAACAAACAATATTATTGACACGATTTGAGAGTGGTTCAAATAATTATAATAATTATATGAGTATAGCAAGATAGTATTTTATTTATATATAGATTATTTTACTTAAATCAAAATGCTTAAAAATATTTATAAATAAACCGAATCAAGAGCTTTAATAAATAATGATGAAAACAATGCGATAGTCTATTTCAAAAATACAAATAATTAAAATAAATTTTATATAAAAATAATTCGATTAGCTTGCATTTACACTAAAAAGAATTTGTGTATATATAAATCTGTTTTATAAAATAACATTTAAATATTTATTGCATACCTGATACGAGGTAAAATAATTAATAGTAAATAATGTGTAGCATGAAAAGCCAACATCTTTTTGTCCAATTCTTTCAATTATATTTTGTATCTAAAAAAATTTAATAAATAAATATTAATTAATCAAATTTACAATGTTTGCTTTTAGAGAAATGGCATTGATTTTGTCAGAAAAATTTAAAATAAAAAAATTATTTTTAAAAAATGTAACTGTGCTATTTTTATTAAGCTTATATTAAGGGCTGAATTAATTACATATTTATTAATGAAAACAATTTTATAAAATGTTTTAGTGTTTAATCTAGAATGATCATAGTACTTTGATACTGTTCTTAATATAGCTATAAATTATTATGCACATTTATATTTTTAATTATATTTGATATTATCACTCGCTATTTCCGACGACACTATTCTATTTAAACGTGTTTAATTTATGATTAAAAATATGTAATAATAATGTGCATAATAAGTTAGGGAAATTTGATCCTTAATATTTAAGCTTAAAACTGTGCGCTAAGTTAATAACCCGATCCAACCTAGCTAAATAATAAATTTAGATATAAGCGTGTTACAAAAATAAAAAATATTTTGATTTAAAACCCGAACATACTTTGATTGCTTGATTATCGAGACGAAAACGGCGGCGCATTTCGCGCGGCCGACGCGGCGCGTAGAGCGCGCGCCTAATCACGATTGAGCGCCGCGTATGGCTCGTACGCCGCGTAACTAAGCGACGAGAACTGGCGCAGTATAACCACAAATACAGCCGACATTATAATTACATAAAACAACATGGTAGCGCGCGTGTTCATGTCCATCGGCTGAAATAATAGCATGGCCAGCGAAAATACCATTAGCACCATAAATAGACTCCAGCAGATAAGTATGTATTTTGATAAAAACGTCTTGTTATAATTAGTGATATCGCCGTAAATCGCCGCTAATGTGTGTATGAATTTTACGCTCAATAACTTATTTGTCTCGATATCGCTATTAATTTTCGAAAATTATTATTGTTAAAATATTTAATTAATTTAAGAAATATTTAGCACGCTTACCGATTCACGGCACGAATACGTAAATTAAGCCAGCTAATTAAGTACTGATAATATAACTGCTGATAATAAAACAGATTAAACCCATATGTACCCCTGAGGGCATATACGGCCGCAAACGGTATCGTAAAGCATATATTTTCGGCAATTGTACAATTATACGCGCGCGGAAATAAAACTAGCATGACGCCTGCTAGCGGCACATAACCTTCATTATTATATTTAATCAGTTTAATTATTACGCGCAAGCGGCGCACTAGTCGACGTACAAGCGCGGCGTCGTTGACACCGACACTGGCCGGTGTGCGCCGGCCGGCGAGCATTTCAAATAATTGTAGGAAGGTGATTTTATTGCCGGCCTTGTAGTTGTAGTAGAAGAGCGCTTGAAAGCTCACGGTTAACAGGCCGAATAGAAAATCGATCATGTTGAACAACCAACGCGCGCCAAAGTACTACCCGAAGTCGGCGAACACGACCAGTAGGTAAGAGTCATCGGCCGGGAGTATGCAACCAACAATACGTATTATATTTACGATTAAAAATATTAGCATGAATATCGGGTTGTAGACTAGGGGCCGTTTAACCGCCGGCACCGGTATATCGTCGGCGCGGTTGGCGCACAGGCCGATGCGATTAAGTAGGCCGTCCACGTTTGCGATTGTTAAATCATCAGGCAATATTTTGTCGGGATCAAATTCGCTTAATTTTAATTGTGTCATGTTCTTTTCATTAAAAATGTACCTGTAAAATTCTAAAATATTATTATAATAAAATAATGTTGTTTATGTAATTACAAAATTACAAATAAACTGAATAAAATATTACATAATAATTATTAAACATAATAATATAAAATATTTTTTTATTTAAGTATTGTATTTATATTTTAATACCTTTATTAATAATTTAACTTAATAATATTGTATAATAAAAACAAAAATATCTTCATAAAAATTACATTTTATTATACATTATTAGTTATTTTCAATACTAATAATTATTAATAGTTAAATAATTAGTTTGATATTTAATAATTGCTTACTTCTATGGATTTTAATCTGAAATTTGAGCTAAGCTGTTATATGTCCCTAATGCTAAAAGATAATAACGAGAATATTAAATATATAAATATAAATGTAGATGTATATTTATTTAAAATGGATTTTTTACATTAAGTAGAATATATCGACATTTAGAAAGTGTGGTTGATAAATTGCTTATTTAATCTTAAAAAAATAGACATTAAACGCTACATTTATTTAAAAAGTTATATTTATAATTTATTTATAAAATCATTTAATGGAATACAGTATAAAGTGTCATAAATAAAGTTGACAGAAATACAATTATGTTTATCAAAAATATTTTCAAACATCATATAATAATTAACATAAGTAAATAAATAACATAATAAACAAATTAAAAAACCACATTTAAGTATAATTTTTAAATTAATATGCTATTCAACATATTTAATTGCTTAAAAACCTATCTACAGATGTTAAATAAACCATGCTTAAATAGATAAATATTTTTAAATTATTTAGATGTTAATATTAGATTAAATATTATTTGTTATTGTTACATAATAAAATTATGGAAGTATTTATTACAATATAGCATAAGTCGGTTAAGTGCCAAATAAGCCAATAATGAGAAAATAATTAGAGCCACAGATATAGACGTATTGATAGAACTCGTAGTTCGACATCAAAAACAAATCCAAACAATAGAACCCAATGTAGGGCTGAGAGAGACGCGAGATATACGACTCGATGCGCAACCGATCGGGCAATGAAATGCGCGACCATTTGCACACAAACGAGAGCAGCCGCGGCAACGACTGGTGCCCGGCCGTACAGATCCAGGTGCTCATCACATTCATGTAGGCGACGGCGCCGAAACAAAACACCGATACGAAGGCGGCAATGCAGCGGCCGATTAGCTTCGTTTCGCGCTTATGGGTGCCGGACAGTAGTATCTCGAAGCCCGGCGTCGCTATGAAATATATAATGAAGATATTATTGCGGAAAAACTTGTTAAATTTTTGCGTCAATTGCTCGCAATAGTTGTGTTCAGTAAGCGCCGACATCAGTAGTCGTGCACTACCGGTGCTGACACTCGTAGCTATTTTCTGGTCAATTTCGGCGAACTTGTACTTTAAGTAAAGTGCGAACGAATACCACATAAATACGCCGAACCATAGTATACCAAATGTCTGCACCGACCAGACGGCAAACGCCGTGTTCCACACGACTAACCGGGCGATTGCATAGCTATCGGCGCTGTTCCAGTAGGCTATGTACGCGCAAACGCTACCCAGTATTGCTGTAAAAATTGCCATGATATAAAATAGTGGAAATATGAGGATACTTGCTACGTTCATTCGGCGCCCGAGCTTTCGCTCGTGCGCGGCGTTGTGTTGGTACGGTATGCGCCGGTACTTTATATCATATGCTATTGACGCAATATCCAGCGTGTTTGTTAGATCTTGGTAGTTTAATGCGGCGCCAATAGTTAGAATCGAAGTGGCTAATAGTGCAAACATGACTGGCGCGCAGATAGGACTGGCTAATAAGTAGCTAAAATCGCAGGTTAGGTGTCTAACCCAGCCCTTCCCAAGCAGACCAGATGACCAGAATCGCGCCGCCGTTAACATGCTGGCCAACTGCGCGCAGCCGACGGCAAATATGCGTGTTTTGCGCCGTTTATTATGTACGTAGTCGTCGACACTCTCGATGCATGATATGTACGATAGTTTAAGTAGTTTTTCCGACCGTTCGATAGCTGTTTTTATGTCGCTTGATATCAAATTTCTGCTTGTTGATTTTAGTTGATATTTCATGTTGTTATTTTGTGAAGCAATCAATTATCTTATTTATTTATAGATTAAAAATCAATTTTATTAATATTTTCTATCAATAATAAGTTACAATGTTGAGTGTTTGTTTTATATACATGTTCATAATTTTTATTCTGTAAAATTAGCAAGTAAATTATATTTACTTTATAAGATAGTTATATTATTTGACTCTATTTTTAAAATAGATTGATTTTAAAAACTTTATTATGATAATTATATGTGCGGTAATTATGCATAGTAATCTATTTTATTTAAATTATAATACTGAATGTAATTTTTATAACTACAGTATATAAACTATTACAAGTATAATTATCTAATAATTACAGTTAAGAAGTTATCTAAATATATAGTAGAATGGAAATCATCACATAATTATCTTACGGATAATTATGGTGAAAATATAAGAAATATTGGAAATACACTAATTTTTTTTTGCAATATAAGCTTTCGGAATTGTGATTCATTTCATATTATTTAGTTTCTAATAGTCGTAGGATTAATTTATATTTAATGAATAATTATATTGATTAGCATTACAGTCAACAATCAGTTGTATCAACGTTTGGTTGTATCAACCTACCAGTTGTATCAACTAACTATCAATACCCAAATGAAGTTATGTGAGCTTGTACATAGATCGGTTGTATCAAATAATTAATTTTATCAACCAATTTTTAAAACAAAACATGGTTGATACAACTGATTGTCGAATCTATTTACAAATATTTTTAATAAAAAGCATTGATTGACGCAATAAATAGCGATGATAAAAATGCAATTATCTGGAATAAATAAAAACAACATATTTAAATTAATATAAAGTTTATGTAGAAATGTATAATTATTAAATAAAAATAAAAACACAGGATTTGTAATTAAATAATTTAAAAAATTTATTTTTAAATAATTAAACATTTATAGAAACAATTATGTATATAACGTAACATGAAGTCTTTATAATATACCTGATAGCAACTTTGTCGATTGATTGTAAATAACGCGTAACATGAAAACCCAATGTCTTCTAAAGCAATTCGATTGAGTAGATTCTGTATCTAAAAATGTACAATGCTCATTTTAGCAAAATTATTAGCGATTATAATTATATACAGTATTTTAATAAATAATTTTAATAAAAATAATATAAAAATATAATTGTAACTTATAAAACTATTCAAATAAAAATTAATGTAACATAAAACAAACTGTATACTTTAATATTATGTCGTAAAAAATACGCGCGACGCCGGTGCTCGGGTGGCATACGGAGCGCATATAGCATACGCCTAACCGCCAATCGATGTATCGGTGCGTACGACGCGTACGCCTCGTGACTGAGCGATGAGATTTGTCGTAATACGGCCCCGAATACCGCACTTAGTACAATGGTGAAATAATAAAACGCGATTGTCGTAATCACGTTCACCGGCATAAAAATCAGCATGCCCAAACAAAGCACGATCATTAAACCGAACGCATTCCAAAATATGAATATGTATTTAGAAATAAATGTTTTGTTGTAGTCATCGATGTCGGCGTAAATCGCATTCAAGGTGTGTATGAATTGTGTGTCAAATAGCGACCGCTTTTTAGCTGAAATATCGCTTTAATAGAAAATAAAACAAATATTTATATATAATTACAATAATTTCAATTATAATTTATTGCAGTTAATTAACTAAATAATAAATTTTATTATTTAGAATTTAGAAAAATATTTAGACAAACAATAATATGTTTATCAATATAAGTATAAATATAGTATTATATCAAATAATAAATAATTGTCTAAAACATACCGATTAACTGCACGAATGCGATACCTTAGCCACGTAATTGTATAATGATAATAAAACTGCTGATAGGAAATTAAATTAACACCATGCATGCCTAGCACGCCAATCGCAATTGACCAAGGTACCGTAAAGCAAATATTCTCCAACACACTACAATATAATACGCGGGGGAATAGTAGAACTAGCGCGTTGATAACGGGCAGGACGCACTCGGCGTTAATTTTAATCATGCTAATCGCAATTCGTGACCGGCGCAAGATTTGCCATATTAGCGCCGGCTCGTACAAGCCGACGCTGGCCGGCGTGCGCCGACCGGCAAGCATCTCGAATAGTCTTAGCAAGGTGATTTTGACGCCGGCCCGGTAGTTGTAGTAGTATAGGAGCTGATTGCTCAAACCGTAGAACACGTACAGGAGCTCGGCCGAGTTGAAGAAACGCCGCGGCCCGAGGTACTGGCCGAAGTCGGCGAACACGACCAGTAGGTAGGAGTCGTCGGCCGGGAATATAACGCCGAATAAGCGTACCATGTTAAAAAGCGCTATGATTAATATTAGTACAGGGTAATTTAGTGCGGGCCGTTTTGCCGCCGGCACATGTATGTCGTCGGCGCGGTTGGTGTCCAGGCCGATGCGATGTAGTAGGCCGTCTACGTTCTCAATTATTAAATTATCAGGCAATAATTTATTTGGATTGAATTTAGCCATTTGAATCGATTGTGTTATGCTGTATTTTCCAAAGTGATTCTATCGATAAAATAAATGAGTTGATTTGCTACCATGTTCTTTATAATGTCTACTTTGTATAAAAATTATATTTATTTGCTTTAAATTTATGGAACATATTTTATACAAATAAAGCATGTATATTTATTGCAAAATATTTGAAAATATCAAACATTTGCATTTGTGTACAGAATTAGAATTAAAAATATAGTGGATAATATTTTAAATAAGATATATAATATACAATATTATACTATATAATATTTAAATACAAATATTTAGATAACAGCTTTTTATAAAAACTTTCATTAACATTTTAATAAAACAAATATTTATTTTAAATATTAAGTAGTATATAGATTTTTAAGACTAATTTTTTAGTTAATAATTGTTAAATGTACTTAATTTCATATATTATAATTGCTTACCTTTTTAGTATAAATCTGAAATTTAAATGGAAAAGGCTCTTGATATTTATGTAAGTAAGACTAAGAGATAACTTACACTAAAACTTTAAGAACGTTAATTATAAAAATATATCGACTAGAAATGTACATGTAATTTATATAACTTTAACTTATATATTAATTTTAAAATATTTAGACATTTAAAAAGTGTGCAAGATTAATTGCTTATTTAATATAAAAAATAAACATATAAACGCACCATTTATATTTTTAAAAAGTTTATTTATAAAGAATTATTTATTAGACAACTGTATAAATTGGTATAAATAAAGTTGACAGAAATTATTGATTGATACTTTTAAAATATATATACTATACACTATTTAGACATTGGATTACGTTAACTATCTTTAGTATTAGAGTCAATGCATTAACTTGTTATGCGTTTCGATGTTTGGGTTCTGATATAGAGGCGATATTCTAATAACAATATGTTTAGTGTGTGGCATATAGATTATTATACCTCATTACGGCAAATATGCCAATGTCGAATATAGTAATGTTGAATATAACAAAGTAAACAATAGAAAAGTCAAATTTAACAATGTTAAATATGACAAAGTTGAATATGTTAATGTCAAAAATGGCTAAGTTAGATAAATCATGTTTAAATTTGCCATATTCAATTTTATCAGGTATAATAATTAATATGTAACATAATATAACATATAGTTATTATAATATGGTCAATATGTCACGACCCAAACAATAAAGCTAAGCAAATATTATTTATAAATTAATAAGCTATACAACATTGCATTTTAATTGCAATATTTACTAGATTCTAAATTTTTAAAAATATATATAAAATAAACTATACAAAAACAGAAAAATTTACTGCAAATATTTGTGCATATTAAAGGCTTATTAAACTAAATTGGCTTTTAAAAAATTTTAAAATAAATCGAGTTTTATTTTAAACATACGTAAATAACACATATGTTACGAATATTGGTATTGGTTGTTAAAATAATTTTATTTACATTTTTAATAAGTTGAATAAACTTAATAATTTTATAACAAAATTACTAAAATTATAAATCGTATTAAATAATTATTATTTATATAACATATCAAGTAACACAACAAATAATGAAGACATAAATGCGATAGTCTATATAAAAATTAAAATTATATTTATTAGTAACAATTTTCATATTAAAACTCAGCTTGATGTAATCAATAAAATTCGTCTACCTCATAACATCGGTAGTAATTAATTGCAAAAAGTGTATAGCACGAAAAGCCAATATCTCTTTGCGCAATACGTTCGATGTAATTTTGGACCTAAAAGCACATTTTTATTATGTAATATGTAAATTAAATTGTAATTAAAATTAAAAAGTATATATAGATTAATACAAAATAAATACGGTATACTTTAGAATGTACAGTATATAATTTACTATATACAAACATTATACTGTACGTACATTATACTTTATTAACACAATAATATACATAATGTTTACAAACATTATACTGAATAAATTTAACATTACAAACGAGTACATACTTTAAGCGCTTGAGTGTCGAGCCGATAGCGGCGCCGTAGCTCAAGCGGTCTACGGCGGGCGTAGAGCGCGCGCCGAACCGCGAGCCGATTGAGCGCCGCGTACGACGCGTACGCCTCGCGGTTGAGCGCCGAGAACTGGCGCATAATCACGATAAACACGGCTACCATCCCGACGAAGTAGAAGCAGACCGTGGCGCGCGTTTGCCCGTCCATCGGCTCGAAAATTAGCATGAGCAACAAAACTACCATGATCACTTCGAATAGGCTCCAGCAGATGAACGCGTATTTCGAGAGGTACGCCGCGTTATACTCCGCGATATCCGCGTAAATCGCGTCCAATCTCTCCACGAATCGAGCGTTTCGTTGCGACCACTTATTCGCGTCTATATCACTGGCAGTTAAAAATTATTATTGCTACAATTTGAATATATAACAAGTTATCAATCTAATTTACATAATAATTTTAATTATAAATACGAGTAAGCATTCATTAATGTAATTATATAAAATATATATTGATAAAACAGCTAATTATACTAGCTAATTAACTAGCTTGGATGTAACCTAAATATACGTACTTTGCACAATATTCATATTACATTCAAAACTGTAATAAAAACAAGTTGAAAGTTAAATTACAGTTTATAATGCTTACATATTAACAGAGCGTATACGAAATTTCAGCCAGTTAATTACGTAATGATAGTAAAACTGTTGATAATAAAACCAATTAAACGGATAAATACTACCAACGGCATACACAATCGACCATGGTACTACGAAGCAGACAATCTCAATAACAGTGCAATAATACGCGCGGGGGAATAGCAAGAGAAAGGCGCCGGCAGCCGGCGAGTAGAATTCGTTGTTAAATTTTAGCATGCGAATTAAGAGCCGAGATCTACGCGCAAGTCGGCGTACGCGCGCCTCGTCGGCGAACCCGACGCTGGCCGGCGTGCGTCGCCCGGCCAGCATCTCGAATGGTTTGAGGAAGGTGATTTTAACGCCGGCCCGGTAGTTGTAGTAGTAAAGCGCTTGAAAGATAAGCGCCCATAGCGCAAACAAAAGGTCGAGTGCGTTGTACAAGCGCCGGGCGCCGAAGTACTGCCCGAAGTCGGCGAACACAACCAGTAGGTAGGAGTCGTCGGCCGGGAGTATACAACCAACGAGACGTATTATATTTAGAATTGTTACAATTAATACAATTACAGGGCGGTAAAATATGGGCCGCTTTCTTTCCGGCACATGTATGTCGTCTGCGCGGTTAGCGCACAGCCCGACGCGATGCAATAGGCCGTCCACGTCGGGTATGATTAAATTATCCGGTAATATTTTGTCCGGTTTAAACGTGCTCATTTTAATTGATTTTTAATCAAAATAATTTACTATGGCTATATTTAAAAATGACTATTGGGATATTTTATTTTTATAAATTATGCACGATTATATTGTACAATATACTGTTTTTTAATAAAGCACTTTTTCTAAGTATTATGTTTCTATTATTTTAAATTATAAACTAGATCATTTTATTATAATAAAAATTATAGCTGAATATATCATCAAATATAATTAAAAAATCCATAGTTTTGAATGATAAATGTATCTCTAAAAAATGCTAATGGAACCTTTTAGTATTTTGACAGCTTAAAAGTTGCATTAGATAAATTGTTTATTGTTAAATAGTCATAAATCACATTACTTCGATTGACGTATTTTAAAAATAATTTTTTAAATGCTATTTTAATATTATTTTTAATAGTAATACATATCAATAATTTACGCATTAATCATTAGTACAGAGTATATGAAAAGCACCTATCTAAAATATTTGCAGACGGCACGTGTACTTGGCGTATATTATAATTACCATGTGCAGAAATCGATCTTGTTAAATTTTCTGATATTATTATTATTATTATTGCAATATTTGTAATAGTTTCTTTATGATTAACTTATAGACATAAATTAATTTAAGCATAGAAGTTATTTAGACTATAATTTTGTAAAATTAGCATTGTTAACGTTAAATATTAAAGCAAAACAAATAAAAATCATAAAGGCGCCTGGGTGATTTAGTCGATAGGATAACCGCGCATTTCCCGCTTAATCCAACTAATGAACGCCGAGACCCGAATAAAGATCATCTCAGACTGGCGCGGGTTCGGACAGGCGCCGACATCGCCGCCCGACGTGTATACGTTAACACCGATGAGCACTGCCCGGCCGTTCACGTACTGGACTAACGGGCCGCCGGAGTCGAACTTCAGTTCGCACAAATATGTATATGACAATCATTAAATAAAACACCATCAGTTTAAATTAATAATACTGTATAATTATAATAACCTGGCAAAACACGGCACTACCCGGCGGGTACGGCGTCTCGCTGACCAGAATGCGCTTCCAGGTCGTGTGCGAGCGCACCCGTATCCAACCCATTTGCAGCGCGCCGTTACTCGGCCGCGAATCGTTGACATAACCCCAACCGGCAATAACCGCGTACTCGGTTTCGGTGGGCTTATCGTCGGCGCGCGGCAGACATACGGAGTTAATGTTGCGATAGCCGGCGCCCGCGAGCGCCGTCATATTAATCGCCTTGGCCAAATGTACCAAAGCAATATCAAATCGGCCCTGTTCAACGTCACCCGCGTTTGGATTGAAGTTCGGGTGCGTAATGAGCGCGTCGGATTTGTGCTGGAACGCGTGCGTGATATTATCTTGTTGTTTTTTGTAGCTGCGCAAACCCGGGTAGACAATTACTTGCGCCAATTTGTGGTTTGGTATGCTTTCGATTGCACTGTAGATTAGTTAGATAATATTACCGTGCATAAATTTTGTTCATGTTATAATTTATAACTTATCAATAAGAACGTGGCAGAAAAATTAATAAAATTAGTATTTTTAATATTTAACACAGTGAATTTATGAAAATAATTAAAATTAACAATGATAATAAATTAAAAAATAAATATATAATTAGAATAAATTTTTCATTAATTACAAAATATAAAATATTAATACTGTATATTCTTTTTTAAATAAAATATTTTATAAAATAAAATAATTCTTTAAAAAATATAATACGAAATTAATCATACAGTATATTCATCATTCATATGCATAACTGTATATTATATTACATGCTAAGAAAAACTTATTGTAATATCATGTAGTTTAATGCTGTAATAATTATTCATAATTTAATGTTGTATTATTAATTAATTAATTAAATTATTAAAAACATTATTTGTAATATGCAAAATTTAAACATGCTTACACTTGCAGGCAATGAGCTGCAGTGATAACCCAGCGCCGATTTAGAATTGAGCCTGTGCAGTCCGTGTATTTTAGAATACTATATTTTACGATGCAAAATAAAACTATCTAGCTTAGATAACCATGAAATGTTTAAACAATAATTTTTAACATGAACAATTACCCGGAAACATTATGCGGTATCTTGATAAGAACAGTAAACGGCATTTCGCCGTCACTAGCATTATAGCCCGATTTGATCGCGTCGTTTGCATTCTTATGTAATCTAAAGCACGTGCTGTCCATTCGGTGCGAGTCTCGGCCGTAGCCGCACTCGGGAAGTGTGACGTTCGGGTAGTGTTCATATTGAGCGTGTTGTGCGAACGCCGCGATGATAGTAACTAATATCAGTAAAAATTGTACAGTATAAGTTTATTTACGCGTGCACGAGAAATTGTCGCATCAGATAATTGTATTGTAGTAATGCTACCTTTGCAAAATGTTATTATAGTTAATCCAAATAGAATCATGATGTTAATTTAAACGGAATGTTTAAATAGTTTAATTAATTTGTTTATCTAAACTTGACATATAATAAGTTTTATGTGTAATTAAAATATCACGTTATAATAATCTTTACTAATACTGTAGTAATATTTGTAATCTAATATTAGAAAATGATAATGATAGTTAAATATATGCTAAACATATTTTAGTTTAATTTGATATGAATTTTATACATTTAAATAATGTTATACAATTAAATATAATAGTATGTATCTCTGAGATAGTTTAAACAGTTTTATATAGAAATTAATATTACAAATATTTAAAAAATATATAAATTATATAATTTTAGTTTAAATAGTTTTCTATGCATTCGTGAAATATTTTACCAATAAGCATTATAATTTTTGTAAAATATAATATTTAACGACAAATTTTTTTAATAAGCAATCCGAGTTTATGAGTTAAAATATTTATTTTATCTATTTCAATATTAATTTACAAAGGCAGTATTTGCAAATAAAAGATCAACATTCAGCAAATATATAAATTTAATAGAAATCATTGTACAAAATCGAGAAATATAATAAACAGCGAGGACATTATTACAATTATCTATAAAAATATAACAATGTTTAATTAGTGCTATTAAATAGACTTTTAATAATATTAATTTATATTATTTTATTTTATATTTCTTATATCTATAAATAGTATTTAAAAATGCAAGTCTATCTTATTTATAAGTTAATATACTAATTTTACATTTATTTAATACAGTGCTATTAAAATGATGTTAATTATAAATAAAATTAAACATACCTCGTAGCAACAGTTATGATTAATTGTAAACAACTTCCAGCATGTAAATCCAATGTCATTTTTTCCAATTAGCTGAATAAGATTTTGTAACTACACAGATACAATCAATATTGAGTTAGTTTTTAAATTAATATATCTATATTTACATAATTAAATATAATAAATTAATTAGGAAAATAATTGCATTTGTTAAAAAAATAAATATTATTTGTTGATACTTTATAGTTATCTTATCTAGTTATTTAATATATTTATTTTATTAACTGCTAAATTATATCAAGTTATTGTAAAATTTACTACTGTAAATATAGTCGATTGTACTTTTTGAAAATAAATACTTTATATATATTGTATAAATAATTAAAAATATATTATAAAATATATCTATAGTATTAATATAAAAAAATAAGCAAGTTACTTTAATTGTTTGCTTAATATAGTAGAACCGCTGGCCCGGCTCGTGAGGTATACGGCGCGGGTAGAGCGAGCGGCGAACCATTAGCCGATTGAGCGGTGCGTACGACGCGAACACCGCGTGATTCAGCGATGATAGCTGGCGTAGAATATCGACAAAAATTGCAATCACCATGATCAGAAAGTAGATAAATATTACGAGTGTGATTGGGTCCAGTGGCAAAAATATTACACAAACTAGTAGTGCGATAAGTAATATGCCAAATGTGTTCCAGAATATGAATATGTATTTCGAAATAAATGTTTTATTGTAGTCATTGATATCGGCGTAAATCGCATTCAATGTGCGTATGAATTGAGTATTAAATAGCAACCGCTTGTTCGCCGCGATATCGCTAAGTTAACAAGATATAATATAATGTATGCATAATTTATGTTAATCATAGTATAATTGTTCTTAATATCTATAATTACTACATGTTTATTTATAAATAAATGAATTTATATAATAAATACATATTAATTTATTAGTAGTATATGATATAATATGTTAATATACATAAATTATATAGGTATATTAACAATATTCTGAAATATCCATGATTACTTCCTTGAAAATATATCATTAAAATGTTTAAATGAATAAATTATTAATATATTTATTATTTTATTTAGTTTATTAATTACTACTGAAATGAAAATTTTGCAATGTTATCGAATTATATATTTTTTCGTAAAAATGATACAAAAATAAAAACTATTGTACACTGACCAATTCACTATTTGCAGTCGAAATTTAAGCCAGTTAGTTAGAACATGATAGTAGTATTGTTGATACAAAAAGTGATTCCATATAAAGGTGCCATTAATGGCAAATACAATGGCGAACGGTATGGTGAAGCAGATATTCTCGGCGACGGTGCGCACCAGTACTTGCGGAAAGAGGAAAGGCAGCGCGCAATTCACCGGCAATAAAAACTCGTTATTAAATTTGATCATGCTAAGTACCATCCGATAGCGGCGCGCAATATGCCGTATAAAGCAGACACTGGTAGACACAAGCAGTCGTTGGTAAAGCAGACACTGGCCGGCGTGCGGCGCCCGGCAAACATTTCAAAAAATTTGAGGTAGGTGATTTTAACGCCGGCCCGGTAGTTGTGGTAATATAGCACCTGGAAGCTGGCGCCGAATAGTCCGAACAAGAGCTCAACCAAATTGTAAAAAAATGCGTATGCCAAATTGCTGGCCAAAGTCGGCGAATAGGACTAGTAAGAAGGAACCATCGGCCGAGAATATGCAGCCCAATTAACGTAAGTTATGGATAATTGTTAGGATTAGTATTAATAGCGGGTGAAAGAGTATCGGCCGGTTTGCTGTCGGCGCCGGTATGTCGTCGACTCGGTTGACGCACAGCCCGATGCGGTAAAGTATGCCGTCTACATCATAAATTATTAAATTATCAGGTAAAAGTTTGTCCGGATTAAACTTGCTCATTTCATTTAATTTTTATATAATTATCTATATTACTTATTATAACTTATCATCTGGGAACGGATAATTTCCTGATTTGACTCTTAATAGCGCGCTCTGTTTAAAATGCGACTCATACGAATAAGTAGCTTGACAAGTTTTCTATGTTTACATCATAGCTTAACTTTATTTCTAAACTATAATGCACTACATACAAATTAAACAGTTCAAAATAAAGTTAAGCTTTGGTATAGGCATAGAAAACTTGTCAAACTACTTTTTCGTATGAGTCGTATTTTGGACAGAGCGCGCTATCAAGAGTCAAATCAGGAAATTATCCGTTCCCAGCTTATCATTATACTATATTATAAAATAATTATTCTATTATTATTGTAGCAAGTTTTTGTTTATTATAATTTTAATATTTAGATAATACTGACAAAAATACTTGGTGTTGCTAAATAAATTAGCGTTAATAATAAGTTTATCACTTGCATTTTATATATAAATTCGATATTTTTACAACGATTAATTGTATTTGCAAGTTTGATAAATAATTCTTATAACTTGACAGTTTTTAAATTTATTTGACAAATTATATTTTAAATATTGCCTAATAAGTTAGCTATTAATAATAACTAAATGAATTCAAGTTAATTTAAAATTTATATAAAAGTTACATATTATTTATAGTTTTATAAAGTATATTGCGTAAACATGCGATAATAAGTTATTAATATTTATTTTCTTATAAGTTAATATGATATTATTTACAAAAAAATTATTAACTTCTTTATTTGAAGCTTTTCCTCTTCTAATAGTTTATCACTTATTATTGTATTCAGTATAAATTATTATTATTATATAAAATTTTATATTGTATTAATATTTAATTTAGTAAACTATTTATAATAATTAATTTGCAGATACATTATTTAGCAAATATATTTATAAATAATCAATAATTAGTACGGATTATTTAATAATTTTTTTATTTTTAAAATATTTAAGTTTATATTTATTCTTTATACTTAGGGTAGTTATAACGTTTATATAATAACAATTTATGATAAATATAATTTATAAACGCACTTAAATAGACTATTGCATAATTATTTTCTAAATTTATTACTCATAACTATTATAATTAATCAAATATTATAAATTGCAGTTTGTTTTCAACCATATAAATGCATAAGCTTAAAATATATTTAATATATTGGTTCTGATTATTCTTATTTAAAATATTTGGAACTTGCTTAAAAATAAAATAATAAAGATTAATGTTTTTGTTTTAAAATTACATAATACTCAGTTTTAAATTTAAGAGTTAAATGCAGAATACATGTAAAATTTATCAAGGTATTTTTAAAGTTATAAAAATATTAATTTAAAACTTAAGAGCTTTTATGAGTTTTTCACAAAAGAGTTTCTGGTTAAAATGGTACTGTAATTATACAAGCAATTCAAATAAAAATTAAGCAAGTAATTTAGAGTGCATGTTATTTAATCGTTTTGTAATAATACTCTATGTACACAGCTATTTAAAAATAAAATAAAACATTACAATAAGTAGATGCAATTTATTTAACGTTGGCTTATCATATACATGGTAGAAAATGATTTTATAAAATTCTATTTTTTGTCATTTATAAAAATATTGTTTTTGTTCAATAATATAACTATTTATGTTTAAAAAATAATTAGCGAGAGTAAAATAAACGCTTTAATTTTAACATGTTTGATTTTATTTATTATGATGGCGCAGCTTAATGCAACTAATAGTGATTGGTTTGAAAAGTACATGTTTTGTGGTAGGTAAATTTTACAAAAATATATTTAATATACTAACAGGCTTGTTTTCCATAACTTATTTAAGTAAATGCAAAAATGCTACAATTCAAAAACATATTAGCAACCTTTAAACATGTTACGAGAAGTCAATGTTAAAAAGAACGAATTTGATACAAGCCGTTGCCGACAAAAATAAAAGTAATCATGCTCATTGATTGCGGCAAGTAAGAATTGAAATGGGCAAGGTACCGAAAAACGATGGTGTGACTACTGCTGCATATGATTGTAGCGAGTTCAGAAATAAAGTAAAATTGGATTTTACAAAATGTTAAATTAACATGTTGAATATAGCTAGATATAAATTAAATCAATGTATTTATACTTTATTTATAAAAATATTATTTAAATAATTCTAAAATATTAAAATAAATTTTTAATAAATATTTTTGTAAAATTAAACCTTGCCATTTTACATTATGTAAAATTTAATCTTAAAACGTTATGAAACTAAAAATTCTTACATTTATTTATATTACGCAAAAAAATATTTTAGTTTAGACTGCATTAAGTAAGCATCGGTTTAATTAAACATCATTTTTATTAATGCATAATGTTACATAATAAATATATTATAACAATTTAATTAATCTAACAAAAAGGATTTTTGTGTAACACATTTTGTAAAAATAAATTTATTTTTTTATATTTGTTTAGCTTTATTAATCTAATAGTAACAAAATGCACATGTTAATATGCAAATAAAAACTACAAAATTTTGAATGCAAAATAATGTACATGTAGCAAATTGTAATACACAGTTAAATTTAAATAAACGCTAATTATACATTACTAATTAAATTGTGAAAAACTAAATAGAAAGGTTATAATTATAATTTATTATGAAATTAATACAATCAATTTGCTTAATAATTGAATGCATTTTTGCATCAATAAATGCCGAATCTGATCATTACAAGTATATTTTATGTGGCGTAAAACATTGATAAATTACTATTTGTTTAAATTAATATAACATAAAATAACATTTTAATACAATTATAAAACTTTTATTATTATTTTCATAATAAAACTAGACAGAATAATGCAAAGATTCGACCGGCTGTTCGGCGTAAATGCATACTTGCCACTGGCTGATATTGTACACTTTTAAAGTCGCAGAAAAGCACAAGTCTAATTTAAAGGAATGTTAAATTTAACAATGCTACTTTTGCTCAAATTAAATTAAGCATTTATAATATTAAAAACTTTACCAAATAAATAATACTAATAATTATTAGTATTAATTTTACAAATTTATAGTTTCTATATACAAGTTTTAAATTTAATAATGTTTAATTAATGCAGTATACGTTATATTTTTGTTTATCTTCTACTATTATCTTCAATTGAAAACTTGTATCTAGAAATGTATTTTATAATTAAAATTAATTAAAACTATACAATATAAATACAATTGGTATAATAGTTAGATATATAACTTTTAAATACATATGCATTTATTAAAAAAAACAAATTTATTTTCACTGATATTTAGTATTTAATTATGTAATAAATTATAAATAACTAATCATATAAATTGGAAATAAAATTGATCTAGTTAAAATATTAGTTTTCTTTTAGCTTATAATTAACTTTTTTAATTAATAGAAAACATTTTTTCATTTTATACTGTACCTATTTATACTTTTAGCATTACAAACAATAAATTTGAAATAATTATTTAAAAAAAGTTTTTTATAATGAAAAAAGTTTTTTGTTATATAAGTTAATAACAAGCGCATATTTTGAAATGATCAAAAATTTTATTTTTTAATTATAAATTAACTATTGATTAATTCATAAATTTATATGAATATGCCAGGTTAGTTTAATAATAAACTGTACGCATGAAATGTGCAAACAATATTTTATTGTATAAAAGCAAAGTTAGAATCATGCTACATTTGTATAAATCATTAGAAATGTTGGAAATGTTTGTTAATATTATTAATTTATTTAGTTTTTTTTATATAATTTAAATTAAAAATTTACATGTACAAATATAATTTATTTATAATGTTATAATATTTTTAGCAAGCAAAATATATTCAAGCAAAATTATTACAATTATGTAGCAAAATGTAAAAATAAAACTGTGTCGGTAGAGTTAGCAAACTCGACATTTATTAATAATCAAAATATTATCAAAATTTTTTGAGTGTTTTTATTTAGCATGTATATTTGATATAATAAAATAGTTTTAATAACCTAAAGAATTTATTAATTTGATATTTATTAGTAGTGTACGGATTAAACATATTATACATAAAACACTGTTTCAAATTATTTAAAGCAATAAAGTGTTCTTTTGTACTTTAAAACATTTGAAAATCATCTGTTAACTGATCTAGTTAAAATTTAAACAATGATAAATTTCGTAAACAACTACTAAACCTACATATATACCTATCTATATAGAACATTATTTTGGCATTTCAATTTAATACAATGCAATTAAGTTATATATAAATTTATAATTTGATTATTGTTACATTAAAAAAATTTTTACGCGAATTATAGAATAATTTATAATTATATAAAATATATAAATTAATTGAAGATTTATAACTATATTTTATAATTTAATATATATATTAGTTTAACATAATTAACAACTTATAATAAATATACAAGAATTCATATATATACAGGTATATATATGTAGGCAGGTTATAATTTATTAATGTTTTCTTATAAACCTTTATATTGTTAGCATAATTTTTCTATATTTTAGCTTACTTGTTAATAATTATTTTTAAAAATATAATTGAAAAATATAATAAAATATTACGATAATTATACTTTGATTCACCTGTATTTTCAAAAAGTGAATAAAACAATAGATCTGTATTTTAAAACACATTTTATATTATTTTTATTATTGCTAAAGTAGGTTCTAACTTTCGATATACACTAAATGTTTTTGCAGTTCAGTAACAGTATATTATTAGTACAGTACAATCATAGTAATATTTATATTTTACTAAATAAAGGTAAGGATATAACTCGTTACTTATTATAACTTAGATAAATTATGCTTAATTAATAATTTTATATATAGAGTATTTAATAATGTTATAAGTATTAATAACAATTTTTATAATTATATACAGATATATGGGCAGAAACTTAAATTTTTAAAAATATGCTTATTATTATATAGATTCTATTATATTTTATACCCTGTTATTATAAAGTAATTCAATTTTTAAATAAAGGTTTAAAATAGCAATAAAGGTTATTGGTCAGTTTAGCAATAATTGGTTGTTAACCAGAGCGCTATTTCTAATATTTAGTAATAATAGCTTAGAAATAAATAAACTTGTTGATAATAATTTTATAAAATAGCTAATTAAATTAAATAACTAACAAGCGTAAATATTAATAAATAAATTTTTTTTTCCCAAATTGATAGTAATTTAAATCAGTTTAATAAAACTTTATAAACAAATTGAAATGATACAACAAAAAACAAGACTGACCAGTATCAACACAGCACCTCTACCCAGATTTATTTCTTAATGATAGTCAGCATATCTCTACCAACATACATAAAAATTTCTCATAAAAATGTATTTTTTCCTAAATTCATCTAGATGCTGTTTAAGATTCTACTCGCGTGCTTGCTAATCAGCGGCGGCAGCGGCTATTCCTGTCAAGATGGCGTCGTACTATGCATGGCAAACAACGGGTTCGAGTACTTGAAGTTCGTGATGGACGACTACAACGCGGCCGGGCGTCTACTGCCGCTGCCGAACCGGACGGACGCGTGCGTGACACTTGTGGAAAAATGGGGCTTCTATTGTCCGGAACTGTACCCGAAACCGGGCCGCCTGTGCCGCGACTGCGCGCTCGACGGCTGCTTCTCGCTAAATATCTGCAAGCTAATTGTCGAGCCGATGTTCGAGCGCGGTGGCATGACTGAAGAGGAGTACATTTTTATGCTCCGCGGCGTCCTGTACGACGTATTTAACGATCAGCCCACGGATACGTTTCCCGATAATTTCTCCATGTGCATTAGCAAGCTGAAACCGCCGTGCCGCGCCGATCAATTTCAAGGATGAAGTGAAAATTATACTATATAAATCTAACTTTCGACCACACCTTTTCTCCGGCTATTTTGCACTTACATTTTTAATACACATTAGCCTGAGAATAGGTGTGGCCTAAAGTTTGATATACATAGTATGGCGACGATTATTTGCGGTTATTTTGTAAACATTGTACGGTGTAAAATTTATCTAGTTTTAAATTTCGCTCTGTATAATTTTGTATTTAAATCAATCTTGTTTTTAGAGACAATTATTTTAAAACTTTTGTAGAAAAATATTTATACATAATTTGATTAAGTAATTTATAATGTGTATGCTAAAATGTTTGTTATAAATTAAAATAAATAACTGTAACAAGTTTTTATAAATAAATTATTTGGCAATATTAGCGGCACTTATGCATTTAATTTTAAGAAAGAAATTACAAATGCGCTTCTGGTTAAAAAGGTACTATAATTAAGCAAACAATTAAGCAATCTGATGTTATTTAATCGTTTTGTAATAATACTCTATGTACACAGCTATTTAAAAATAAAATAAAATATTACAATATGTAATTAATTTTACATTTGTTTGTCATATACATGGTATAAAATTATTTTATAAAATTAAACTTTATATATTTTTGTCATTTATAAAAATATTGTTTTTGTTCAATATATAATTATTTATGCTTAAAAAATAATTAGCGATAGTAAAATGAATGCTTCAATTTTAACATGTTTGATTTTATTTATTATGATGGCGCAGCTTAATGCAACTAATAGTGATTGGTTCGAAAAGTACATGTTTTGTGGTAGGTAAATTTTAAAAAATAAAATTAATTTACTAACAGGCTTGTTTTCCATAACTTATTTAGGTAAATGCAACGATGCTACAATTGAAAAACATATTAGCAACCTTAAAACATGTTACGAGAAGTCAATGACCAAAAGAATGAATTCGATACAAGCTGTTGCCGACAAAAATAAAAGTAATCATGCTCATTGTTTGCGGCAAGTAAGAACTGAAATGGGCAGGGTAACGAAAAACGATGGCGTGACTACTGCTGTATACGATTGTAGCGAGTTCAGAAATAAAGTTAAACTAGATTTTACAAAATGTTAAATTGTAATGTTGAATATAGCTAGATATAAATTAAATAAATGTGTTTATACTTTATTTATGTAATTGTTATTTAAATAATTCTAAAATATTCAAATAAATTTTTAATGATTATATTTTATAATTAAACCTTGCCATTTTACATTATGTAAAATTAAATCTTACAAATAAATATTATAACGTCAATTTTTATATATATATTTTATATGATTAATTATACCTACAATTGTTATAAATGTTTTATTCACTATAAATTTATTCATAGATTTAAATACATGGTATTTTATGAAACTAAAAATTCTAATATTTATTTATATTACACAATAATATATTAGACTGCATTAATTAAACATTATCGATAAATATTTTTATATTTAATTTTTATAATGTTAATGATAATAATTTAAATAAAAATATAATATATGTAACATATTAAAATTGTGTAAAAAATATATTTATTTTTTATAACATTTATTTAGTTTTATTAATTTAATAATAACCAAATGCACATGTTAATATGCAAATAAAAACTATAAAATTTTAATTGCAAAATAATGTAAATGTAGCAAATTGTAATAAACTAGTATATTTAAACAAACGCTAATTTCTCATTACTAATAAAATTGTAAAAAAGTTATTAGCAAAGTTATAATTATAATTTAATATGAAATTAATACCAATAACTTGTTTAATAATGTATTTTTGCATCAATATATGCCTAACCTGATCATTACAAGTATATTTTATGTGGCGAGTAACATTGATAAATTACTATTAGTTTAAATTAATAAAACATTAAATAGCATTTTAATACAATTATAAATATTTTACCAATATTCATTTGATAAAACTACACAACAAAATGCAAAAATGCGACTGTTTGCCGTAAATGCATACTTGCCACTGGCAGATATCAAGCATTTTTAAAAGTCGCAGAAAAGCACAAGTTTAATTTAGAGGAACAGTAGTACGGAAAGGCCCGATAATAGTACGCAGTCGAGCGCGTACGCCAACATCAGCGTTACGCGTGAAATGTGCAAACAATATTTTACTGTATAAAAGCAAAGTTATAATCATGTTATTAATACATTCGAGAAAATTATTAGAAATGCTGTAAATGTTTGTTAAAGTTATTAATTTATTTAGTATTTCAATTTAAATTAAAAATTTACGTGTACACATATATTTTATTTATAATGTTATAATATTTTTGTAATTATCTAGCAAAATTATAATTACTTAGCAAAATGTAAAAATAATAATGTTTCGGAATAGTTAGCAATTAGTTATCAAAATTCTTTTCCGTGTTTTCCTTTACCATAATTTTTTGATATAATAAAATAAATTAAATAACATCGAGAATTTAAAAAGTTGATATTTATTAGTAGTGAACGGGTTATACATATCATACATAAAACTATCTTCTAAATTATTTAGAGCTTCAGATGTTCAATTGTACTTTAAACCATTTGAGAATCATCTGTTAACTGATCTAGTTGGAAATTAAACAATGATGAATTTCGAAAACAACTACTAAAGCTAAATATCATATATAACATTATTTTGACATTTCAATTTAATACAGTGCAATTAAGTTATATATAAGTTTTTAATTATATTATTATTATATAGGATAAATTTTTATAAGCATTATAGATTAATTTATAATTATATAAAATATATAAATTAATTGAAATTTTAGAATTATATTTTAAAAATTAATATATATATATATATATATTTAATATCTTATCACATTAGCAACTTATAATAAATCTTCAAGTCTGCAAATACATGTAGGCAGGTTATAATTTATTAATGTTTTCTTATAAACCTTTATATTGTTAGCGTAATTTTTTAAATTTTAGCTTATTTGTTAATAAATTATTTAAAATATATCACTGGAAAATATAATAAAATATTACGGTAATTATACTTTGATTCACCTGTATTTCCAAAAAATAAATAGAACAATAGATTATTGTCTGTATTTTAAAACACATTTTTATTATTGTTTAATGATGTTAAAAGTAGATTCTAACTTTCGATATACACTAAATGCTATTGCAGTTTAGTGACAGTATACTACTAGTACAGTACAATTATAACAATATTTATATTATACTAAGTAAAGGTAAGGATATAATTTGTTACTTATTATAACTTAGATAAATTATTCTTAATTAATAATTTTAAATATAAAGTATTTAATAATGTTATAAGTAATTATAACAATTTTTTAATTATATACAGATATATAGGGAGAAACTTGAATTATTAAAAATATGTTTATTATATAGAATCTATTTTATTTTTTACTCTGTTTATAATTATTTTTATAAATAGCAAGTTAATTTTCAAATTAATTTTAAAAATAGCATTTGTGTAAACTATTAATTATTGGTTAGCACAGCAGTAATTGGTTGTTAACCAGAGCGGTATTTTTAAAGTTTAGTAACAATTGCTTAGAAGTAAATAAACTTGTTGGTTATAATTTTAAGAAATAACAAATTAAGTTGCATTATTAACAAGCGCAAACATTACTGAATAAATCTTTTTAAACTAATCAATAATAATTAAAATCATTTCAATAAAACTTTGCAAACAAATCGAAACGATAAAATTAAAAACAAGACTGCACAGTATGAGCTCAGCACCTCTATCTAGATTGATTTTTTGTACCACCCTAGCCTTCCAAGATTTATAAATATATCCAATAATAATGTAATTTTTTCTAAATTCATCTAGATGCTGTTTAAGATGCTAATCGCGTGCTTGCTAATAAGCGGCGGCAGTGGCCAATCATGTCAAAATGGCGTCTTATTTTGCTTGGCGAGGAACGGTTACAACTATCTGAAATTAATCATGCAAGATTACAACATCATCGGGCACCTACAGCCGAATCAGACGGCCTGGTGCGTGCAAAACGTGGCAGATAATGGCCTCCCGTGTCCGGAATTGTACCCGAAACCGGGTCGCCTGTGCCGCGAATGCGCGGCGGACAACTGCTTCGCGCTAAATATTTGCAAGATTATTATGGAGCCGATGTTCGAGCGCAACGGCATGAATGATGAAGAGTACATTTCTATGATGGTACGCGTCCTGTACGACGTATTTAATGATGAGCCCACGAATATTTTTCCCGATAATTGGTCCATGTGCATTAGCAAGCTGAAACCTCCATGCGTCGCCGATCAACTAAAGGGATAATGCTATAATTATTGGCGTGCTTATTTATATAGTTTTAATTTTTTTTTGTGTATAAGTTAATCTCTCTCGTTTAAATCAATTTTGTTTTTATAATTATATTTTAGAAAATATTAATTTAAATTTTTTTTTGATAAATATTTATATACATAATTTTATTAAGTAATTTATAATGTATGTGCTAGCATATTTGTTATTATGTACATTAAAATAAATAACTTCAACAAATTTTAATAAATAAATTATTTGGCAAAATTAGCGGCATTTATTTTTAAGAGATAAATTACAAAGTAGCAATATTTGTTAAAAATTGTCATTTACTGTACATATAGAAATTAAACAACAATATAATGTTTAATTTATATAGTATTTTTGTTAATTAATTATTTTATGTATTTACCAATTTATTACAATGTAATAATGTAATATTTATTAAACTTGTAACAATTTTTTAAACAAATTATTGCTATTACCTGTATTAAACAGTTAAAATTATTATTAAATATGAAAGAAATAAAATAAATAAACTGTATAATTGTAATCAAAGTGTATACAGATAACTAGCAAATATGTTTATAACTTATTTTATAAACTGTAATGAAATTATAATATTAGTTTAGTAGCTTAAGTAGAAGTATAATAAAATTAACGATAAACCTGCTGACATCTGGTGAACTTATTTTAAACTAACTATACAAGTTTAATATTAAACATATTCCTTAATTTAATTTAATTACAGTTTCTAATTTTTAATTTATTAATATAACAAATGCGTCTAGAAATTATTTTATATATAACATGCATTAATGTAATTTAATTATATTGTACATATTAATAAATCAGGTTACTTAACATTAATATAACTATTGATTCGTGTTTTTCTCTATATTTCTGATTTAATATCTTATATTAAAATTAATATCAAGTTATTATTCATAATGATTTTAAAATCTGTATGATAGTTAAACAGATTAACACGTATAATTATAAATAAATATTTAACACATAGATAACAAGTAAATAGTATATATTTTTAAAACAATTTATTAGAAGTACAAATATTTATGTTTTCAAATTTTTTACATTATATAAATTTATTTTATTTATGTATAATTTTTAAGTGTGTAGAATTTATATCAATTTAATTTATTATTCATTTTAGTAAAAATATTAATATATATTTAATTTAATCAATATAATATTAAATGTGTATATTAATGTGTATTATTTAGTAGTATATAAATTACATTTATAAATAATATAATTTTAATTCAAAAATGTTATATATATCATATTGATTTTAAAACAATATTACTTTTAAGATTCTAATTTAATTAAGTACTACTAATCAACTAAATAACTTTTTTAACTGATTATCGTTTAACTGTTAAACGAATATATATAACATAATTAAATATACTGCATATATTAGATATTTATGTAACTGTAATTAATTAATTGTATTATTTGTATAGCATAAATAAACACAATATTAAAGTAAAAATTAAAAACTGTAATTGATTAGAAATTAAGTTTTGTCTCTCATAAAATACCATATTACTAGTTATAAATAAATTTCTTAGGTGTCAGCAGTTTTATTATATAATAACTATCAATTAGATTTCTAATTAAGCTACAAAACTAATATTATAATTTCATTACAGTTTATTAAATAAGTTATATAAATATACCTAAATTATCAATTTAACATTTAATTACAAATATACATTTTATTTATTTCAAAAATATTGTATTTAAATATTATATTAATTCAATTAAATATATATTGTTTAAAAAAAATATTCTATTTATATACTTTATAATTTAAAATTATTTGATTTTGATATAAATCTAAAACAAATATCCACTATAATCTATTATCTTATAATTACTTAATAGTGCGGTATCAAATTTATTTTCAAACTTTTAATATTATAAATTTAATTTATCATGATTTTATTTTTAGTAATTCTAAATTATAAAATTTGACAGTTAATGTAATAATACTATTAATTGATTATTTAAAATAAAAGCATGCTAATATTATATGATTTAAGGCTGGTGAGCTACAAATATTATATAAGTATAATAGTTTATATATACCTGTACATTATTTTAATTTTAACAATTTAATTAAAGTATATAGTTTGTTAAGCATATATGAACAATTTGTTTATATTAAAAATAAATAAATATTCTGAACAAACTAAGCTAAGCACACATAATTTGATATAATCTTAAGAAATATTCATGTAAAAATTAATAAATATTTAATCAAAGAAAATAATATGTTTAGTAATAAATTTGTGTTTATTGTGACATTTCAATATTCAATGGTAGTTATTTCTTCTAACATATTTAATAAACAAACGTATAATCACGTAGTCAAAAAACCAAACATGTTCAATATAGGATTTTGATTGATACAATAAACATGGATGATAAAAATGCAATTATCTAAAATAAAAAAAGTATATATTAAAAGAATTTGTAATATTTAATCGTTTTCAATTAATATTATATATTAAAAAATATATAAATACAAAATTTAAATATAAAGATGATTAATTTTAAATATAATTAAAATAAAAGTATGTTAAAAATATACTTGATAGCAACTGAGCTGGTTAACTGTAAACAATGTATAGCACGAAAATCCAATATCTTTTTGCGAAATTCGATGAATTAAATTTTGTATCTAAAAACACAATGAATAATTAATAAATTACTATACAAATTAGAAATTAACTAAGTATTTTGAAAATAAGTATGAATGGCATATAGGTAATTTATAATGTTAATAAATTCATCTTTACAAACAATATTTTATAACACAAAACGCTTTGAGAACATGTAAATTATTTGCTTTATAGAATAATTTATAATACAGAATATATGAGTTATAAATTTTTTTTTGCATTATAATTTTTAAAAAATTTTAAAACAACATAATTATAAATAGATAATTAATTAAAAACAATAATTTATTATATATGAATAAACTGTTTACTTTAATATTTTGTCGTATTAAATACGCGCGACGCCGGTGTTCGGGTGGCATACGGAGCGCGTATAGCATACGCCTGACCACTAGTCGATGTATCGGTGCGTACGACGCGTACGCCTCGCGACTGAGCGATGCTAACTGTCGTAATACTGCGCCGAATATTGAGATCAACATAAATTGAAAATAGAAAAAGCCGATAATCATTATTATGTTCATTCGGTGAAAAAGCTGCATGACCAAACAAAGTATGATTATCGTTCCAAACGAGTTCCAGAATATGAATATATATTTTGAAATAAATGTTTTGTTGTAGTCATCGATGTCGGCGTAAATCGCATTCAATTCGTGTATGAATTTCGTTTTGAATAGCAATCGCTTTTTAGACGCAATATCTCTGCAATTTAAAATATATTCTTGTTAAAAAATTCTACTTGTTAGTTTAATATAAACATTTTTACAAATTTTTAAATATATATAACTATATGTATAAATTAGTAAAATGTATAATTTTATAAAATATAGAATATTTTAAAAAATACAAAATTGTTTTTATATTAATAAATATAAATCATTATAAATAAATTTTATGTAATTATAAAAATATTTATGTTTCTATTTTACTACTGAATAATTAATTAGATATACAATTAGTATAGAAAATTAAACTAACTAAAAACATTAATAAGCAATCTATAATGCATTCAGCAAAACTTGCACTTACCTATTCACCTTTCGAATACGAAATTTAAGCCAGGTAATTATATAATGATAATAGAACTGTTGATAGCAAAACAAATTAAGCGGATAGATAGTAGCAATTGCGAATATAATTGCCCATGGTACTGTAAAGCATAGATTCTCCTCAAAACTGCGAAAAAATAACTGCGGAAATAGCACCGCTAGACCATCAACAACCGGCACAGCTATCTCCGTGTTATATTTGATCATGCTAATTAGAACACGGAAACGTGGTAGAAGTTTTCTCATTAGCGCCGAGTGATTGAAGCAGATGCTGGCCGGCGTGCGTCGCCCGGCCAGCATCTCGAATGGTTTGAGGAAGGTGATTTTAACGCCGGCCCGGTAGTTGTAGTAGTAAAGTGCTTGAAATGCCAACCCGCACATGGCCCACAGGAGCTCGACCGAGTTGTAGAAACGCCGGGCGCCGAAGTACTGCCCGAAGTCGGCGAACACGACCAGTAGGTAGGAGTCGTCGGCGGCGAATATGCACACGCATAAACGTATAGCATGTATACTTGATATAATAAGCATAATGATTGGGTTGTAAAGTATAGGCCGTTTAACCGCTGGCACATGTATGTCGTCGACGCGGTTGGCATACAGGCCAATGCGGTGCAGTAGACCGTCCACGTTTGCAATTATTAAATTACCAGGTAACATTACTTTTGAATTAAATATTTTCATGATATTCTACTTGTTTAATTTATATTTTAATATTATTTGATTTTTATATAATTCCGATCACAATGCTTCATATAAATCTTAAACAAATATCTGCTATAAACTATTATCTTATAATTACTTAAACGTGCTCTATTTTCAACTTTCTAATATTATAAATATAATTTATTATAATTTTATTCTTAATAATTCTAAATTATAAATTTGACAGTTAATGCAATAATACTATTAATTTTTTATATGAAATATAAACATGATAATACAATATGATTTAAGGCTGATTAGCTACAAATATCATATAGGTATAATATTAGCTGATTAAATTAAAGTAGTGATAATAGTATTTGTTAATAATTAAATGTTGTAAATATTTTAGCTCTGCAAATTATACTATTATGATGATAATAGTCTAACAATATTATTTTTATACATATAAAACTTATTATCTGTATTTTGTAAAATCAATATTTCACTAATATCATTAATAATTATAAATTTAATGTTTTTAAATTATAATTTGACAATTAGACATTTTAAATAATAAATTACATTTATTTAAATAAAAACAATAGTTAATGATATTTTACGATTATTCTACATATTAAATAAATATTATTTATTATGCAAAGCTATATTAATGACAAAATTATAATTATAGTTTAATATATAAACAAATATTAAAATTTAAAAATCGCATGTTTATGATAAATAAATTCTTAATAACAGACTGTTTACTTTCGATAATTAGCCTTGAAGCTTAATCCAATAGTAATAGTAACACACATTTATAAACTTACTTCTACAACTAAACTCTTATTAAATTATGTAAATTCTAAAACATATAATTAGTTATTAATCTAATATTATAAAATAAACTAGTGTAAAAATTAACATTATTAATCAAATAAGCCCATATTCAGTATGTAATTAGAGCCACAAATATAGACGTATTGATATAACTCGTATTTTTAAATTTTATTATGTTGATTGATTAGGTTTATGAGATTACAATTATGAGAAAATAGTTTAATTTAACTTTTTGTATAATACATCAAGTAGCATAACAAATAATGACGACATAAATGCAATAGTCTATGAAAAGATAAATTATATTAACTAATTAATTTTACATGATATATTAAATAATTTTCGTGTAATATAAAATTGTACAGTAATGATTTTCAGTAATGTTAAAATTCCGTACCTGATAACAACTATAGTAATTAATTGTAAAAAGTGTATAGCACGAAAAACCAATATCTCTTTGCGCAATATGTTCGATGTAATTTTGTACCTAAATGTATATTCTTAATTATACATGAGATAATATGCAACAAATTGCTATTAATTAATAAACCTTTATGTATATTCTACATTATCTATTTTGCATAATTTATAATAACAAAAAAAACTTAACATATTTTGTTTATTATTTGTAATTTATATTAAAAACTATTAATTAATATGACTAAAAAATCAATATAAATTAACTCTTGGCATACAATACGGGTATAAATGTTCCAGTTGTCAAACTGTTTCTAATTAGTTTCTCATTGGTTCCTCTTTATAAATGTGCTATGCAGGAAAGTTAGAGCTAAGAAAAGTGAAAGTTTAAGCTTACAATTGATATGTTAAACCCGTTTTGAAAACTAGACCATTTTACCCATATAGTTTATCAAGAGTAAATTTATAGGGTTTCTTAGCAATATAAATTAATAATAAAACAACGTAATTAAATTAAACATAAACTGTACATACTTTGAGCGCTTGACTGTTGAGATGAAATCGGCGCCGTAGCCGAAGCGGGAGACGGCGCGGCCGGAACGCGCGGCGAACCGCCAGTCGATTGAGCGCCGCGTACGACGCGTACACTTCGAGGTTGAGCGACGAGAACTGGTGCAGAATTACGCCCAAAACGGCGACCATTATCGCGATATAAATGCACAAGGGCGCGCGCGTCTGCACGTCCATCGGCTGAAAAATTATCAAGATCAACGCGAGCACCAAGATCAAATTAAACACGCTCCAGCAAATAAATATGTATTTCGAAATAAACGTTGTGTTGTATTCGTCGATATCGGCGTAAATCGCATTCAGTTGTCGTATGAATTGAGTGTTTTGTAGAGAGTATTTATTTGCATTGATTTCCCTAATATATTATTTTAAATAAAATTATCATTGTTATAAAGTCGACATACAGTATATTATTTTAAGATGTGTTATAATTTTGGATAAAACTTTGGTAACATATTTAAAATTAATTCTTAAAAATAACAAGTAGCTTTTAATAAATATTCTTGTTCTAAGTTGTTTAAGTTGTTTATAATTTTATCTAGAATTATTTTATTATGCACTTATCTTGTTAATATAAATTTTAGAATTTTAGCAAAAACATTTATATAAATAACTATACCATGTTAGCAAACGTTAATATATTTTAAATAAAAAAATTACTTAGCTTCATTAATTTATTTTTTGCTTTACCAAAAATATACAGATAATAATTTAAATAATATTTGTTATTTTTATAAAATTAAACGTGCTTACCGATTCACAGCGCGTATACGAAATTTAAGCCAGTTAGTTACGTAATGATAGTAAAACTGCTGAAAGTAAAACTGATTGAACGGATATAAATTACCAATCGCGTAGACAATTGACCATGGTACAACAAAACCGGCAATTTCGGCAACGGTGCGCTCGTAGACCTGCGGGAATAGCACCAACATCGCACAAGTAGCTGGCACGTAGAAATCGTTGTTAAATTTGAGCAAGACAATTAATACGCGCATGCGGCGCACTAGTCGAAAAATAAACGCCGCGTCGGTTATACCAATGCTGGCCGGCGTACGGCGCCCGGCGAGCACCTCGAACAATTTAAGAAAGGTAATTTTTACGCCGGCCCGGTAGTTGCGGTAGTATAGGAGCTGAAAGCTAAGCGTCCATAGATTGAATAGTATTTCAATTGAGTTGTTTAGGCGCCGGGCGCCGAAGTATTGCCCGAAGTCGGCGAACACGACCAGTAGGTAGGAGTCGTGGGCCGGGAATGTGCAGCCGAACAGCCGTATGATGTTTATGATTGTTACAACTAATACGACAATTGGATTGTATAGTATAAAACGTTTGGTCGCCGGCACCTGGATGTCGTCGGCGCGGCTGGCGCACAGCCCGATGCGATGCAGTAGGCCGTCCACATTTTTGATTATTAAATTATCAGCCAGTATGCTGTTTGGATTAAACTTGCTCATTTTACTTATATTTTATTTTGTGTAATCTGATACAAATAATTATCAAACACAAAATATATATGCATATACAATATATAGAAAATATTTTTTCATATAAATATTATCTAGTTGTTTTAATAAATTATTAAATTTATATATTGTTTGTCTATTTTGTTGTCTAAAATTATGTTTGATTTATAGACATACATAGCATTGATAAAAATACCATTTGATAATTTATTTTAAATAAAAATAGCTCAGATTGTTTTTATAAACAAATATGCCATTAATTAAATTGACTGAAAATCAATTGTGGAAAAATAATAAAAATAAATCAAACTTATCTGTAGTTCAACTACTTTATATTTATAATGTAAATATAGTACATGCTGTATATTTTTATTTAAAGAATATTGAGTAAATTTTTATACACCAATGATTATGAATTTACATTACATAAAATATATTTATAGATTTAATATGTGCATGATTTTTACAAAATAGATATGATTATCAATTGCATATTTATATCAAATTGTATATTAAATTTTTGAAATTATTAAATAAAAATTTAATTGAAACAGTACAGATAATTTAATAATAAGCTAGCTTTACTTAGTACATATTTTTGTATCATAAATAATTGCAATAAAAATAAAAAATATTATCTATATAATCAATACCTTGGCTAAATTCTATCAACACCGGTACCAAATTCAAATAAGCATCTATTTAAATTTTGCTATTCTGGCCAGCTCATTTATTATTAATAATAAAATCAGTGATAAATTTATGAAATCATAAAATAGCGCTAATAATTTAATGTAAAACTTTGATTGATACAATAAAAAAGCAAAATCAGAAATGCAATTATTTATATTTACAAATTAATAAAACAAAATAATATTTATTTATTTACATTGTTTAATTTTAAATTTATATTATTGCCTAATATCTAGATGAACAATATAATTAAATAATTAAAAATAACACTTAATAAGAATATACATTCGTAACAAAATAACGAATGGCGGAAGTTTGCAACACTCTCAAACATTGATTAATACTGTGCAATCTGGAATTTATTTTTGAAATTATTAATTAAATTATGGAGTTTGTCATACAAGTACTTGGTTTTATATTTAAATTACTGCTATCTATTGACCCAAATGATCAAGCATATAAAAGCGTACCATCTGTAATTGCCACGATTAATCAAAGCGTGAATGTACATGCTAATTATGTAAACAACAAAAACAACAACTACAAATGGCTTGACGAATACGACTACATAATAATCGGCGGCGGTTCGGGCGGCTGCGTAATGGCTGCGCGGCTGTCGGAGAACACCAACGTAAGCGTACTATTGCTCGAAGCCGGGCCGCCCGAGTCGATCGTGTCGGACGTGCCGTACGCGGCGCTGATGTTGCCGAAGACGCCGCTCTACTGGTCGTTTGTCAGCGAACCGCAGCGGCGATCGGCGCTTGGACTGAACGTGCGGCGAATTTCGTGGCCGCGCGGCAAATGTATGGGCGGCTCGTCGGCGATCAACGCACTCGTATACTCGCGCGGAAACGCGCGCGATTACGACGCCTGGGCGGCGGCGGGCGCGCGCGGCTGGTCCTGGCCCGAGATGTTCCCCTATTTTATCAAAGCCGAGAACTGCGGCGATCCGGCGCTGGTCGCCGGCGGCTTTCACGTGCGCGGGCGGCCCGCTATCGGTGATGAGTGCGCGCGCTCACCACCAGGTGTCGGCCGCGTTGCGCGACGCCGGACCGTCGCTCGACTATCCGGCTATAATATATTAAATAATTTGTATTTAATATAAAATTATAATGATGTAAAGTTATGTTGAAATTCCTGATAACAACGGTAGTAATTAATTGTGAAAAGTGTATAGCACGAAAAGCCAATATCTCTCTGCGCAATACGTTCGATGTAATTTTGTTTCTAAAGGTATATACTTATTTATACATTACATAAAATGCAACAAATTGCTGTTAATGAATAAACCCTTGATTATTCTACATTATCCACTTTGCTTGCTTTATAATAATAATTAAACTTATACTAATTGGTATATTAGTAGTATTGTATTAAAAATTATTAATATGACTGAAAAATCAATATAAATTAACTCTTGGAATACTATATGGGTAAAAATGTTCCAGTTGTTTAACAGGTTGCTAATTCTATTCCTATTGGTTCCTTTTTATAAATGTGCTATGCAGGAAAGTTAGAGCTAAGAAAAGTGAGAGTTCAACCTACCATAGATAAGTTAAAACCATTTTAAAAACAAGAATTCCAATTAATATCCAATAGCTTTGATGCTTTAAAATTTTTCTTAGTTATTTTTATATTAGCAAACGTCAAAACCGCACTATTAGTATAAATTTATTTGTTTTTTTTAAATTCTATTGCAAATATAAAAGCTCGTCTTATACAACAATATATTTTCATATCTTTT